>JAYMTE010001669.1:0-12725 GCA_036897545.1 Pelargonium fulgidum
CACTAAAACTAGGTTAAATAATTTTAAATGTGGAATGTTCGGGTCACAAAACTCTTTTGCTCCCATTATATATATTACATCAAGGGTAGCGAGCTCATAATACATACAACGGGAGAGAAACAACAGCAAGCAGCTGTGGCAACCCAACTTTCTCGGATGGTATTTGGTATCTGCCAACTTCTCAAAAACCAGGCTTTACGCATCCATAAATGAAATTCTATTCCAAAATCGAATGATAAAACTAAGAATCGTGATGGTTGAGTGAGGGTGTATTCTTTGATGGGGCAAAGTAACAAAATTTCAAGTGGAAAGCTGGAATTTGCCGCTGGGTTTTCTTCTTCTCCATCCCTGCATTTAGTCGAACAAAAGAATAACAGTATTCAGGCACTATGCTCTCAAGCATGCATGCACGAGGAAGAGAAGGCTTTGGAAACTTACAAACATTGCATAGTATGTAAAGGTCAATCCTGCCAGGCTGATGAATGCAATCTGAAACACATTATACCTGTACGCAATAACATGTGTGCGATCGCCAATAAGTTGAGTAAATTATGCATGCTTAATTGAAAACGGAAAACAATGTACAAAGTAACTCACTTGTACAAATATTTAATCCCTCGAAGAGATTGCAATGTGTGCCCAAATATTTCCTGTGCTGCCGTCGCCTGAGCATAATATCCGAATGCTGTGGCGCAGAACTGAATCACACTGAAAAGGAAACATAATACTACCATAAAAAATAGTTCCTGTTCTGTGGAATGTTTAGCCTACATGTGTGTTACTGAAGGAAAAAAAGAAATCAGAGTTAACTATGATGTGCAGAGACGAACCCAACCTGATAGAACAAAGAAGAATAAGTCCTACATTAAATAGGAAAGAGTTCATCAGAGTAGCTCCCCATCTGCAAATCCCATCCAATTGGTAAAGCAGTCAGTGTGTGTCAGCCTAACCAAGCAAATCAAAAACTAAAATAGAAATGAATGAAAATCTATCGGGATAAAGTACATTACTTCATGGGATGAATCGTAAAGAAAACTAATCTTAGACCAACCATCATAGCCCCAGCAATCACCGCAAGCAAAAGGTAGAAGCAAAAGAATGCAAATGCTGCGGTACCCAGAAGACCTGGAAAATTAGCAAAATCTTTTAATCGTATTCATCAAATAGAAATATATTCAAGGAATCAGATAGAAGCAAGTATTTGAGAGTACCCCAGGCATCATCCAACTTGATAAAAACCACATTCAGGAAAGAAGAAATAGGAGGTTCAATCAACAGATAAATGATGATGTGCACAATCCAAGCCACCGAAACAAGCAACCTAATTAAAAAGATACAAAATATGAGCTAAGATAAGATGATCCATATTTGAGGTGAGGGCAGAACACAAAGAATTGGCATCTATGTAAAATCCGAAATATTGAGTTTCATGGAATATCCACTTCTGCATCAATTACTGATGCAGAAAAATAGAATAGGCAATCTACAATTTAGAGTGGTGGAAGCAACCATGCAAACATACATGCTTACTGAAAATTCATGTTTGATCTTTTCCACATTAGAGTATTAGATTAAACTTAAGAGTTATTGGTTATCCCAAAAAACTCAGTGTAGCTGCTGAAATTTATGCAAGGCTTTCAGGCATCAATTTTGAGCAGGAAACACTTATGAAAATTGAACGAACCACTACAACAACCACATGAGATGCGGTAAAGTTCAATAAACGAGGAACAGATATACTTTAGTCACAAGACACGCAGTCATGTTCTTATTCATATTATCCCATTCATGCATTGAGCTGACTGTGTTTGTAATTAATATTTCCAGATTGTGGACAAATATCCTAGAGACTGCTTTCGGATTATTTAATATGAAACAAATAAAGATGACTATCAGGTAAAACTTTAATAATACAAACTAGCATCAAATAAACCAACATAAACCGCCATGAAGCCACAATTATCTCGAGTAATAGATGTGTTACATCAGGACTTACCCTAAAACTCCCAACACAAGGTTTGCCAAGTACCCAAGAATAGTCAAAGCCCAAGAAGTCTCAGCCTAAAATTAGGGAAGGGAATGAGAACATCAGAGTGAAATAAATCAAAATGAATTATTTTGCAAGTATGAAGATCAAGACCCTCTATATTTCAGCATTACCTGTTCTCCCTGAGGATACATCTCTTCTAAAAGCTTTACATCTTCTTCCAACTGAAGCAACTCCTGTGAGGTTAACAAAGCAATAAGACATCAAATAATCATACATGATAAATTAAACTAATCAAAATGAAAGAATATAGTTGCACAAAAGAATCAGTTCACACTGGTGCAAAGACCAATCCATGCTAGATCAAATGGGGCGCAAGAAGAAATGAAAATATATGTTCTTAAGTATCACAAGTAACAGCAAAGTGGGAGGGCTAGTGAGATCAAATCTAATACTCCATTCGTCACAAAATAATAGTCCACTTTCTCCATAAAAAAAATAGTCCCAAAATAAGTGTCTACTACAAACTGTATCCTTAAGATGAGTTGGTTAGAATCCTTGAGTTTGTTAAGAGCACATGAGGTACAAGGAGTACTTAAATCAGACTAACACATCCTTAATCTTCATAAAAAATACAAAGCAAACAATTATTTTGGGACGGAGGGAGTACTTAACTATACCTGTATTTGGGTTTTCTAATACCTGATTATATATGCCTCATAGGCCATAGCACATACAAAAAAAGATAATGCTCATATGTGAAATAAACTCCTGAATATCAGATGCCAGTACCTTTTCCACTGCCTTCACATTTTTGCGCCATTTTCTACCCTTGGAACCACTTTTTTGTTCCTGATGGAGAGTATCAGCTGCTTTCTTCAATTCTCTTGCTTTTTTACCTAGATCGGTTGCTTCCTACAATACATTGACATCAATATCTATAAGCAACCACAACATTCAAGGACACATCCATCTTTTCCATCTCTGCTAAATTATTTAATTAATTAAAATATCATGTGTATTTGTAAACATAAGAAAGAATTACCTTTATATACTGTGAGCGAGTTATAACAGCCTTTGGGCGTCGGATGAATGAAAATATGAGTCCCAGTGGCAAAGAAGCAATGCCCACACCACCAAAAATCTAAATAAAACATTAAGAGAAATAATACATCAAAACTTGATTGCATCTGACATAATTTTGCCCATCTGGGAATTTTTCTTCCGTTAAATAACACAAAGAAGATAGCATATATCCGCTGATCCACACTACATTGTTTATATGAAAGAAATTACCAGATGGGCGTGCTTTCACCTTTTGAATTGTAACAGAATCTCAATTGCAAATAAGATGCTAAAGGATAAGCAAGAAAGTACATACCGAAAAAAGCACAGATCCGGCAATGGTAGCCAGAGCAACAATATATTCTGGAAAGGAAGTACGGATAGTCCATGTTTTCTCTGATGAAGGACTGGCCAAATATGCAGAGCACTGTTAAAGGGGAAAAGAAAAGGGAAACATCATGAGATTAAGATGGAATCCTGGTTCTAATAACAATTCCAAATAATCTTAGATAACCAAATAGGCTCAGATTCAGTGATGGATGAGTTACAGTTGTGTCATAGATAACCAACTCTATAGAAGATAACCAACAGAAATAGTACCGCGCGAGCTCCACTTCCACCGATGCATGGTTTGGTGCTAGAATAATCCCATGTGCTTGGAAATGTAGCTGTAGAAGACGAGAGATGCCTGACAGAGAAATCCACCTTTCCAACCAATCCTGTAATGCCATCAAAGCGCAGAAGTGAATAATTAGTGAAGTGGGATCATACCTATCTCCTCAGTTCCAAAATCAGCACAAAACTCTTGAGATATGGAAATGTTTGCCAAAACAAAAACAAAATTTTCATGTCTACATCATGATCAGTTGGTGCAGCAAATGAAATTAGTGCCAACAAAATTGAAAACACATAAACGACTAACCGTATAAAATTCCGAGCACAAAACCACATACAACTGCGGTCGCCCCAACCCACAATAATGCACTCTTCATCCTTTTGCCAACGGTCCTGCAAAACACCAGTCCTATAAAATCACAAACCACACGCATATGATACATATATAAAGGTAATGTAGGTGCCTTTATCAATAATATAAAAAAAGCTAAAAACGAAATGTACGGACTTGTCCTGATCGCCTTCGTAGTAGAACATGGCAAAGGGGATGACGAAAAACACAAGCACAGCATCGAGAATGTAGACGGCGAGCCACAGATCCTTCATCGGCAAGGTGAGGTTACACGCGCCGTTATATATTGCATTCTTACACGCCTGCCGGTTCGCCACATCCGCCGGTAACATCAGGATCGAAATGGCGGCGATGGATAGGCCCAAAACGACGACGAATTTGGGAAGATATGCCTGGTTGGCGTCGTCCGGGTGCTGGTAATTGACCAGGAGGTACACATTGAAGATAAAGATGATGACGCACACAACAACGGCGACGATAACGAGAGCGAGGTTGAAATCGCCCATCATTACTCCACTACCAAGGACTCTCTCGGGTCAAAACGAGAAGAACCGCATCGATCGAGAGCCAAAAATGAAGAAAATGTCGGTAAAATTAGGGTTTCACTTGGAAAATTTTGAATTTTCTTGTAAAAACAGGGAGGGATGGAGTGACTCGCTCCAGTGAGGTTGTTTGTTTGGGTGACGTGTGAGAGGGGAAATGACGGTGAGGGTATTTATACACAAGCTCCGCATGCTTTCTGGAAAAGAGTAGCCGAGGGTTCCGGTTTATACTGGGCATTAAGAAGAATTTGCTTGGTCATATGGACATTTTAATGCATTTTTATTGGAGTTTTAGTTTCTTATTTTTTATTTTTACTGAAGATACCTATTTATTTTATGTCATACCCGTTTCTTTAGTGACCCCGAGCCTCGGTATCGGTATTACTTTAGGAATCAGAGGAAACAGGCAAACTCCTTTCTTTATATACTCTTCATAATACATGTAGCTTGTGGGTTCTTTCTCTCTTAGGATTCCGTACTCTCTATCTATCTTTTTAGTTTAGTGTCCTAAACTTTGAAATTCTTATCTTGATGCTAACTTTCCAAAAGCTAGAGTTTAAATCCCCTCTCAAAGGATTCCACTTTACTTGGCTGCTTATCAGAGGAGCAAATGGCTCGGATGGTGTGATCTGTGGATGAGGGAGTGAAATGTAAATTAGTTGTTTGTCTCGAGAGAAACTTGTAGAGGAAGAGTCTGGCATTGGTCGTAGGCTCGTAGCGATGGATTTGATAAAAAACAATTTTTTATGTAAGAACGGCTCATGCGCAGTGTGCTCCGCGGCGAAAGAATAGCTGCTCTCTGAATTGAACATGAAACTACGCCGTATTGTTATTTTTCCGTCGGTTCGGTTATTGGTAGTTTCTTTAAGAAGTAACATGAACTACGCCGTATTCTTTTTCTCTATTTCATGTGATTTTGTACTAGCACCGTAGTTATACATTTCGCTTATAATTTATAGTTTGAAACAATTGTCAAATTATGCGGTTTATTTGTCTTGGCACTTTCAATTAGAATCAATATTCTCCGTTTTTAAAGTAGTTTATTGCTTAAAATTGTATTTAAAATTACTTGAAATGATATTTTCTTTTTGAATAATAATGTCTCACATAAAATTAGGAGACATATATAACACATAAGCCACTTTACTCGCAGAGTTACGAGCATAAGATAATAGTAAACTATCAAATTATTTAGACAAGTTGCTTATGTGAAAAATCACAGGCCTAAGGGGATTGAACCTCTCATTTCGCCTGAATGATTTGGAGTTTGAACTATTTCTAATATGTCAATCTCAAACATTATTCAGAGGTCATTATTTTCGTCACTCGAGACATCTTAATATTAGTCCACTTAATCAAGTTGAAGGCCTTGATTTTATCCCCTCCAACCTGCGAAGCTTGAATCACCTAAAGCACGTTAGACTCAACCAGATTATACTCTTATCGCTTCACAATCCAACTAAGCGTCTTACATATCGACCACATCTCCATCATATCTCTCGTACTCGTTTGAGATTTTTGTGATACATTGAATTTTTTCCTCAAACCTAAATATTGATCAATATGACAAGAACTCGTTATTCAAGCGATAATTTGTTTTCTTCAAAAACCCTAATAACTAATAAGACACCTGACTAGTTCTATTATCAATATATGTTTATGGGTCTTCGTTCACGAAAAAATTGATAAACTTTGACCAAAAAACGGCGGCTCGAATGAAATGCTAATGAATTGATCTAATTTGTTTGATAACAGAAGTGTATAAAAAAATGTATAACTACCTTATTCATAATCTACAAAAACGAAAAAAAATAAAACGACAGTGATCACTCATTTTTATGTGTAATATTTATTCTTATATCACCGTGATATTGTCTTATAAAAACTTAATATATATTAACTATTTTATTATAGAAAAATGCTAAATGTACAAATTTTTATATACAAAATGACGTGGCAACCTACGTGGCGAAAACATATATATATTGTAGTTTAAAATTAATTTGAACGAATAACAAACCGACACATATGATACTACCACCCTCCCATAAATTTATGGCGCATAGCGTCCGTTATATTATATTTATTGCACACGTGACACGTTTTGATCGAGCCAAGTCACTAAAAAAATATTTGATGTGTCATGTCCCATTTGTTGACATCATTTTGTACAATAAATTTTGTACAAAACTTTATCACAAGTTAGCAACCTAAGTTTAAATGAATATTAACGTTAATCTAATTTAGTCCATAAGAAACTGTCACGTTTAAAAAATGTGAACACACAATTCGGTCCGCGTTGAGCAGTTGGAGGAAGCAGAGCCGCAGCAACTTTTTTAAGTAACCGCCTCCTTCCCCCAACTACCATTCCTGCCAAGAACACCACGACTGATTGGTGAGTTTCAGTTTCAGGTCGTAAGTCGTAACTCATGGACTCTTCTCCACCGAGATATTCAGGTCAGCATTACTTTACTCCCATTTCGGATTCAAGCTTTTTGCTCTATCCAATTACATTCTCACTACCTCTTTCCATTTACCCAGAATGGCGGAACCAGAGCACAATCCAAACTCTTCTGGTGCTTCCTCTTCTTCCAGCCCTTCGCAGGTTCGCGAGGAGGAAGAAGAAGAAGATGAGGCCATTCAGGAGCGAGCACAAGGTGAAGTCGAAAGTCGCTTCAATTTCAGGAACCCTGAGCTCGAGCCGCAGCACTTTAGCGTCTCGTACCGAGGGAACATGTCGATTTTTGACGATTCGGCTGTGATCAGGGACGATACTTGGTCCTGCGCTATCGTCATCCTCACCTTCTGGTTCTTCGGTTTGTGCACATTTGTTTTTTCCCCTTTTGCTGCATTTTTCGGCTAATCAGTTAATTTTCGGCATTAATTGAAATGTCCATTTGTTAGATGATTAGTTTTATCACATTTTTGGATTAATGTGTATTGATACTGTTTTGAAGCTTAATTAGGAATCTTTCTTAATCTATCTTATCTGAAAATTGCAGTGTCTATGACTCTGATATTGGGAGTTTATGGGTCCTCCAATTTTTCCCTTGGTCCAAACAGTTCTGTTCTCATACAACCTAACCCCATTTTCGTGCAGTCTGTTAAGGTGAATTGCCACTTCCTGCATTATTTTACAGCTTAAACTTATTATCATCGTTTTTCTTGGTGTTGTGTGTTAATTTGGAATTCGGGGCTCATATTAGGTGGACGAGTTAGATGACACAAAGCCCCATTTGGCGGTATACGGTTTCTATAAGTCTCCACCTCTTGATGTTGTAGCCACTTGGTCCAAAATTTATAACGTCTCAGTTGCAGCTGATTCTCATCAGGCAAGTTACATTTTCTGTAGAATGTGCACTGGATTGCTAGTATTTTTTTATTAGTGATGAGGCGTTACTGATTATCTTTTCTTCAGGAATTGATATATTACCTGAATTCAGGTTCAGAAATAAATATTTCTTATAGTGTGAGCTCCCCAAGCTCCTCCATCTTCCTCGTTATTGCTCAAGGTACCTAATTCTTTAAGTTGGTTGGATCATTTTACTCTTAATCATGTTTTCTTCACCGGTTCAAATTGTTTCAGATACTACTAGTACTATGTCATGAATGGAAGTCTGTCAATCTCATAGTTACTGAAATTTGATCTGTCTTGTCTAAATTACTTCTAATCTGACTGAGTGCAATTTCATTTATTTATTTGTGATCTCCAAATTTCCATTCGTGGTGTGTTATTACATTGATATGGAAATGTTGTTTGAAACTGTTTAAAATGGATATGCATATATGTTTTTAGTATAAGATACCATTTAGATAGTGTTCCAATCTACAAATTGGGAATGTGGATGAAATTGGTGTTTGATCTCCGATCCAAACATTATATTCCTTATATAACCTAACCATTTATGTAATTTTCCAATAAATAAAATTATTATTTGGAACCAGTAACTACCCATCTTTTTATCAAACTCCAACGTAACTTCATGATAGTCATCACCATGCACGAGTATTACCTAACATAGAGAAAGTCGAAGGAGTTACATGCTTCTGGCTGTTAGCCACTAGGAGGAAAAAAATTTTGTTTAAATTTCATACGCAACCGGAGAGTTTTAGATGGAAGTAATATGTATTAATCAATAATTGCGAGTGAGCACACTTCTGCCTGATTGCAGTCCGAGTTAACTAACAAAGCAGACTTTTTTTTTAGTGACTTCAAAATACTTATGCACAGTTTTCAGCATTTTGATTTGAGCCAAGGTATATATCGAGTGAATCTAAAAACACCTAAAGAATTAGGGCTGCGGTGGAGTTTAGAGGATAAGAGACTGAGGTTCCTGTTATTTAAAATCCTTGGTTATGGATTTGATATAACTATTTCTACAATCACCCACTGACATGACCATATATGTCTAAACATTCCATTATTATATAACGGGGGAGGAAGGGTGATTGTCTTAACTGCACCAACTGGCAAGAATTTTGTATTTATTTTCACATCCTCATGCCTGGTAAAATATTTTCTATTATTTTCGCTCATGTGTTATTAATAAATTAAAAAAGTTCTACGGTCCTTCAGCTTTTCACTAATTTTTACCAATTAACAGAGGGCAGTTGTCTGTGTTACCTACTACCTACATATTGTACTGAAGCTGGCATGTTGCAGGGAATGAAGGCCTTGCTCAATGGCTTGAGGAACCAACATATCCTAATACAACATTGTCATGGAATGTCATTTCTGGTGAGGTGAACTTGGATAAGTGTGTATTTTTGTATATGTGTCTTGTTTATGTTCTGATGATGACAACTCAACCACAGGAAGCGGTGCAATCCAACAGTACATATACAAGTCTTCTAGTTACTATGTTGCTTTGGGAAACTTGAACTTGGATGATGTGGAGGTAATGATGCAAACTTGTAGCCTATACTATGTAATTTGCTCACTATGTTTAAGTAGTTGCACTGGTGGGATAGTAATAAGATGATTATAGATAAAATCATTCTTACAGATTGTCAATTATACCCCTCATAAATCAGATAGTAACTGTCTCGTTGATTTTGTTTTCTCCTAAGATTACTGAAGCAGTTGTGGATCTAGTCTTCATTGATTAGAATTTACTCTACTCACTTTGGCTAATCTTAACAATGAACAGGTGCAACTAAACATAAGCATAAGGGCTTTGCTTTATAACACTTCTACTGCTTATTACAAGTGTACTTTCAGTCATGGTCTGTGTGCTGCAGACATTCTGTTCCCTAAAGGAAATTCTATTCTCTTAACCTCTCCTGGTCCAGAACAGGTAGCACTCTTATTTTCTTGGCATTCACACTCAATACTAAGTCCTTATTCAAGTAAATATTCTCGAAATTGAGGAACAGAAGTTAACCTGTAAAATGATAATATCATATCCAGCAGTTGCATAATTGGCCATGTTTTGGTTTGCTTCAGGGTACTCTTAATGATGAGTGGTCTGTTAGACTTTCCTACGGACCTAGATGGGTCACATATATTCTTGGCATAGGTTTACCCTCTTCTTCTTCTTTTTATTTATTAAAAACAATCCCTGTGTATGAATATGGATTATTCCTTCTTTCTTTTTTTCCTTACAGGTGCAATGACTGTGCTTATGTTATTGGCCTTCAACTTCTTAAACAAGTTCCAGTGTCGCCGTGAAGCTGTAGTAGGTCAACATGGTGAGGTAGCCTCTCAGAGAGCTCCTCTGCTTTCCTATAAAGACGATGACCTCTCAAGTTGGGGTTCCTCTTATGATTCTTTATCGCATGATGAGGAGGATCTAGATGAATTTTTGGCATTGGGTTCCCGTGACGGGAAGTCAGGTGATGGCGAAACAAGTAATAATACCCGTCGCCTTTGTGCCATTTGCTTTGATGCTCCTAGGGACTGTTTCTTCCTTCCATGTGGACACTGTGTGGCTTGTTATGAGTGTGGAACCAGGTAATTACCATCCACCCTCACCTGTTTATTAAATCTAGGCTCGGAAGTTACTCCATAATTAGCCCTTTGTCATACTTAGGTTTCCTAGCATTCAAACATTAAAATTTGAATATTTTTTTGCTAGGAAACTGAGCTTCCAAATTATTATCAATCATTCAGTAACTGCTATAAAACAGTACCTGTCCCAAAGGTTACTGATTGTGCCACATCTTGAATTGAGAAATTACTAATTTGCCTGACTTCTAAAATTACTGTAACCTTAAAGGAAACATAAAAATAACACTGGGAAAATATCAAATGTAGTTAAAAACGGCCAAAATTGGGCCCAGCTTCACGAGAGAGATGCCAAGTCATACATGGGCATGGAACTAGCCGTTTGGTGTCTTTTAACTATCATTGGGCTTGTTGAAAACTCATGTCTTAGCCTCTTGCATCAGGCTAACCAACTTTAAAGAACTTTTCCCCCTTTAAAAGTTGTCTTGGTGAACACCATACACGTGATGATGGACGTTCCATACCTTTAACAAACCTCAGTTGAGCCCAAACTCAAGTTTTATAAAATCTTGCACCTCCCAACCATTAGTCGATAATCTCCACAAGTCTATCTCAATTTGTTTCTGGTGAGGCGAGGTTGGTGACACCATTTGAGGAGTCATCATTTCTATTGAAAATTTTACCTTGCTGTTGACAGTTCCACCTATGAGGACTGTCTTTTAAGCGCCTCATTTTTTTTGTATTTGAGAAATTAAATAGAAGTATAAAGATTTTTTTACGGACTTATTAGAGAAATTGCACCTACCACTGCTTAAGACATCATTTTGGACCCGTCAGCTTTTATTTAATTAGTTGTTCGCTAGTAGGGATTGCTTAGGATGAACTCTCGAGTCTCAAATGTCCTCAAGTGTAGAAACAAACTGTTTGCGGATTTCCTATGATCTGACTGCTAATTTTGATTGAGAACTAAGATATGCATGATCTAACACGTGCAGGATAGTGGAAGCCGCAGGTACCTGCCCAGTATGTAGTAGAGGTATGAAGAAAGTAAGGAAGATTTTTACAGTTTAAGAGATGCTAGGTGTAATTTATATCATGCTGGCTGGTTCAACCTCTTGCATTATTTACGGGCTACCAATGGTTTCTTGCTGAAATGGCATTGATTAATCAAGTTATATCTGAAAAAATGACAGGATATCCAGAGTAGTCTATGTAACTGGAATGGCCATAGCTTTTGTTTTCTCAGTTGGCTTTCCACTGCGTGACAGTATTTTTTTTGGGTATTTATATGTATATATATATAAGCATCAATATACATGCATTTGGATATTGTAACTTACATTTAAGTGTTCCATGTTAATAAGAAGTATTCTTTTAGGCCTAAACCTCCTCCATACTGTGCTGTGATTGTGATGTTACTGAGCCGGATAGTTGTGCTTCTGTTTCTTCTGATAATAGTTGCAATACATCCAAATGTATGTGATTTGGCAGCAATGGATGATGATTGAAAAATAAACAAGTGGCACAGTGGAGCCACTCAACTGAAGCAAGTTGTGATACCATTTGGTGGGACTTAAATCATGACAAGTAATCAATTTCTTGACCAAATTCACCAACTTGGTGAATGAATGGTGGCAACTAGTACACCAGTAAAAGGCTATATAATTGATTTTTACAAATAAAATAATGTAATGGCATATCAATGGAATTTAGCAAAGAATAGTGTAATGACAGGTGAGTGGAATTTAAGAGTAAACAAACTCGTTGACTCGAATTTGAGATACTATGGTCTTTAAGACACTACGGTGTTTAAGTGGTGTGTTGATTACTTAGCTCGTAAGTTGTTGGTCAATATGATTATTAAACAGAAATGAGACTACTAAATCAATGAATTTTGTGTTAATGTTTTAACGGTGTGCTGACCAATTGACTCGTGGGTTGTTAATCGATACTATTATTAAACAAAAATGAGACTACAAAATCAACGAACTTTGGGTAGTATTTCAGTAGTGTGTTGACCACTTGACTTGTGCGCCGTTGGTCGATCCTATTATTAAACATAAACGTGACAACAGAATCAGTTAATTTTGTGTTTTGTTGGTGTTTGTGTATTCATAATCTCTATCTTGTTGACTGAAAAAGCCAGTCAATTACTTTGTAACTGTTGTATTATTTAGGAAAAAGTATCTCAGGGGTCCTTGAAGTATCTGAAGTGTG
>JAYMTE010001670.1:0-12722 GCA_036897545.1 Pelargonium fulgidum
TACTAAATTGAGTTTTCAGCCATACTTTGGGTACCATTTTTGCCTTTATCCCTATAAATATATATATATAGTCTTTAATAATTAACTAAATGAAGCTAATTTATTTTAACAAGAATAGTTTATTTATATTCGAAAAATAAATAAATTTAGCAGTAGTTTTTGTCTTTGGACGTGATTGGAGAAAGTGGTGGTGGTCCAAGTAACTGATCAGAACTCAGAAGGCCCATCAAGATGGGCCCACTGGACAGGCGAATGGGTTGACCAAATCTAACTGCAAGGCCCATTAATTCACTGAAATAAATATCATAAAACAGTTGAATAGGAGTATAGGACAATATATAAAGGTCCCACATGATGAACTAGTGTGGGGCCCAATTATATTTTTACCAAGTCCTAAATTGGCAAGTATCCAATGGGAAATGGTTGGGCCTGAAGACCCATGTGAAGCCCAAGACCAACCCACCTCTTCTTTTGGGCCATTGTTACATAGTTTGTGGGCTCATCAATTGAACAAGTTTTGGATTAGATCATCTTTTCAAATGTTATATACAGTTAATATATATATATATATACACACACACATTTGAAATTAAAGTGATACCAAAAGTGGGTGCAAGCTAACCTTTTGAGTCACTACACAAACATTATCCTATAAGAGTTTATACTTTTAGAGTATTTATTTTGGTGGAAGGAAGATAAGATACTCTATGCAGCACTTCTAGTGACTCTCATCAAATTTACATGAAGTAGACAAAGTTTCCATCTCCAATATGTTTGATAGGAACAATTCAGCAAATTACAGTGTATGATTCCAAAATATACACATTGGGAGAAAAGTATTTCAAAAATAGAGCTAATATGAAGAGTTTTTACGTGAGTTTAACATGTCATAATTTAATAGTCATATCTATCATCATAAATTTGTAAATGTGGTTCACCTGCTCAAATCCAATTTGAGTATATTTTGTTCAAATCTCATTCATTAACTATGTGGTTGAAACTTATCTCTCCACACACACACACCAAACGATGACACGAGAACATCAAGAAATTGTATTTTTATTAATTGATAATCAAAATTCTGAATCATCTAAACAAATAGTTTGTGGTTAAATATATAGTAGACCAATACCCTAATATTAATGGGAAAAAACAAAACAAACATACCCAATTATTCAAAATATATTTAAAAATTGTAAAACGTCCAAAATATCTTCTAACACGTTATCAAATTATGACTCCAAACATCATAGCTCACGGCTACGCTTAGACTTTCATTTACTATCCCTTTTCGAGCGTCCCGACTATATTTCAACTCATTCCATTCATGTGTTTACTAGTTCTCTACGTCGTATCAACTGTTTAACACTTTAACCAACATTTATACAGTGATAAACCATAAATTGTATCCCACTTTCTACAATTTTTATATAACCAAACTCAAGAACACTTTGCAACATTTGGACACAAAAATGTGGGTTACCACCACCTGATCTCTTTGATCAAATTGTAATAGGAACCTCTCTTTTTTTTTCTTCTTTAAATTAGAAGGAACTCACATTTCCAAAGTACCGAAAATGAGAATGATCTCCACATTATTCTTTCAATATGACTTTATGATGAAGTTGTTTTGTTGCCCAAATTTAGGCACATTTTTTTTTGCAAAAAAGGGAATGAAACTTCCATCCCAACTGACCAAAGCTAAAAAAACACAAGAGAGAGAATAAAAAAATCTATAAAAACTTGTTTTCAGTTTCATTGCTTCTTATGGCTTTGAAGCCAATTTTTGCTGGCATCCACTCACTACTATTTACATCATCAGTGAACAGTTTCAGGCTTTCTTCAAAACACATATAGAAACTTCCCATCATTACATCTTTAGGTGGATATATATTTTTGTATATGTATATATGTGTGTGGATGGCTTAACCTAGCAAACAAACACTCTTTCCCACTTCAGCTATCCTCCATTCTACCTAAGTGGGTCCTACTTAAAACTAAAGTTAAATTGCGGTTTTGTAGACTTAAACGTAACTGTCTTATTGCGAGAATCGGCGACAGATGTTGAAAATAGTGATAAAAAAATTACAAATTTGAGATAAGATTACAATGAACTACTTCATAACAACTT
Organism: Pelargonium fulgidum; assembly: GCA_036897545.1. Lineage (NCBI taxonomy): Eukaryota > Viridiplantae > Streptophyta > Magnoliopsida > Geraniales > Geraniaceae > Pelargonium > Pelargonium fulgidum. Next base: position 2,132 of record JAYMTE010001670.1, read on the forward strand.
AGAATCATAATATTATTATGAGACACGTAACAATGAGGCTTAAGATATTTTATGAATTATGATGAAGAGAAAAGGCAATGCCATGCAATAACAATATAAATGAGAAGTTTTTAATCAACAAATATATTTACTACTGCTGGAGTTATCGATTTGGCTGAGTTTTAGTGGGTGTGCAAGAACCGATATATATGGTTCTATATTAAAATGTGTTGGTTAAATTATTGTCACGACACTATTCACATCTATCCATTAAACAATTCAAATGGTGATTTTCACGACCTTCCTATAAATTAAAAGAAAAATGTGATGTCACGTGATAATCGAATAAAAAGAAAGTTTTTATTTTCTTACAAAACTTTACTAGATTTATCGATTTAGTTGTAATTTAGTGAGTGAACTAGTCCGGTTCTTTTTAAGATTGTTGTTGTTACACCGTTCATAATAATATGATAAAATCGAGAATTCACTCGTTAGATAAGTTAAATATTTTTGTCTATTTTTACAACCGCTTTGATTGGACTATGAAAATTTGTTAAAGCTAAAAGCTCATGAGAGTTTGGTGAACTCCATGAGTGACTTGTGATCCAACCTGATGCAAGATGATCCCTCCATCCCCACATGACCTAATAATAATTCTGTTGGCATAATAATGGTTGATTCTCTTCTCAACAAGTGGTTGTTAGATTCAACATGATGTTAGCAATTCATAAGTGACCCTCTCATAAAATCACATCTACACAAAGGGAATAGAATAAGAAAAATGGGCATGGAAATGAAATAGTGGAAGGAAAAAGAAAGTTTTCACAACACTTCCAAAGAGACATAAAAATAGTATATACACACACAATTACATTTGTAGCAAGTAAGATGGATTGTTGTTTGTGTTTGTTTAATGGTTGGTGACTTTACAACCACCACCTTGATTTGAGCCACATTTCACTAACTCACTCTTTCTACTAATAAGTGGGAAAAATAAAAGTGCATCAACTTTGATTCCTCACAATTCCACTATCCTAATTTAACCTTCAAACTCAAGAGTTGCCCAACCAACAACCCAAACTCAAGATCTCATATCTTGTTCTAATTCTTCATTGCCAATAGACCTAAATCACCAAAACAAAATGGCAATACTTCTTTTGTACTTTTTCCATATTATATTCTATTACATCCCATTGTTTCCTCGCGTGGGGATAAACAACGCAACGGGTCATACACGTTAATAAAAAATTAACAAAAAATTCAACAGTAACGAATCACGTAAATCATAGAACAAATCTACTATAATTATGTGTTATACTTTACGCCAACTTAAAATCTTAAGACTCATATATATCTTCCTCTTTTTGCTTGCCAATAGGCCTAAATCACCAAAACAAAATGGGAAAACATCTTCTGTTTTTCCATATCCCTAAACTCTACTCCAACTCATTATTTCTTATGTGTCGACAAACAACACTACAAGTCATGTACTTGGATCAAGAATTAGCATAAAGACAACACAAATAGTCAGATCAAAATTGATATGGTGTTAAACTTTGTTCTAAACTTAAATCAAAGATCAAATCAACTTGAATGTTTTTTTAAACTTAAATCTAGTTAAACCAGTATGTCAAGTACTTCTGACATTCTAGAACACAGACATTTTTGTCTAGGGCATATGGGCGACAAGACGACCGACATGGATGAACTTGAAGGAGGGTTGTTCTTGTTTTTGTCTATAAAGAGGCACATCTAAAGAAACAAATCATGTAGATGCAAATGTGAATACACTGTTTGGGGCTTTAAGGAAACTTCTCTCCCAACCTTCAAAATGACACTTTTTATGTAACAAACAAGCCATATTGGCATAGCTAGGTGTGGTCCTGTACTCTTGGTTTCACAAAACACTTGGGGACATAAAGATTCAAAGCAAAAGTTAGATCATTGTGAAAGTTGAATATAGAATTCACTATTGCTTGTTGATTTGGCTTCCAAAAAGATCAACCAATCTGACACAAAGCAAGCAAAAGCATCCAAAACCCAGGCAAGAACCAAGAACCAAGAACCAAGCAACATATATAGTAGCATTCATTTAGTAACATTTCTTATAATGCAACAAGAATCAAAGAAAAATCATCAACTGACAAGCCAAGAACATGACAATTGTAAGAAGAAAAAAAAATCACAGATTCTGTAAAACAAAAAACCTTGTACCTGAAGCTGCCTCCTTCACGGCGCGAAAAGTTGCTGTCATGTTAGAGTGATGAAGACAGTGAAAACCCACCAGCAAGCTCATGCTTCTTGATGCTTAGAACCTACTTTTCCATGAATGTTGCATGTTCTCAACTGTCCTCTGGAGCTGGGAGATTTAGGTCAATTAGGCCTGAAATTTCTGGGACATCTTGCTTGGCTAAGACCAACACTGTTCTGTCATCATGTGAACCTCCTATGAAATGAGACCTCTTGTGACCTCCCAATGCTTGGCCTGACTTGAAAACCCTAAAACATATTGGACACTCATGACCTTTAGTCTTCTTTGTCCCCAACAATCTCTTCTTGGCTTTGCCTAAATCTTGATCACTGCTCATGTTTCTGTACTTGTTGATCTTAGCAAATTTACTACAAGGATTTGGACCCGAAAACGAATCAGCTTCAATGCTGTTTTCACCACTCTCACATATGGACTCAGAGCAGCCATTGATCCTATAGTTCTTGGCTCTATTGAAGCTCTTGTCATGGCTCGTAAACTGCAGCAACTTAGTTCTCTTCGGATCAATACAAGCATTGCCATTTCCAGTCTTCGAAGCTACGCGAACTCGATCATAACCTTCCACTCTAGTGGATTCATTTGCTGATTCTTTCTTGAAATGTTTGAGTTTTTTGCTGCCACTTTTCCCCAATTGATCCAAGGACTCAAACCCGTCTTTGAATCCTTCGAATCCACAGTTTCTCGCGAAACCATCAACCGAAACATCTGATTTAACATTCTTGGGGCCATTTCTGAAGTACCCAGAATCTGAATTATTCTCAGTAGCACTAGCAACAACCTCATGAGTGGACTTGAAATTGAAACCACTCATGAGCTTCATGTCAATGGAGGAAGATTTGGCCTCCAACACAACAGAATTGTTATCAGAAGACTGATCAGCAAAATTAGAACTAACATTAATCAGATTCAGACTCTTCCCATAACTAGAGTCTCTAGACAACATCATCAAACACATAGCAACTTCCTCTTGTTCTTGCTCAATCTCAGAAACTGAAGATGATCCATTAGAGTTAAATTCAAGATTCTTATACCTTACTCTCTTAGATCTCTTCCCTCTCCTCGGAGCCGACGAGGTCTCAGTATCAGATTGGCTGTCCATCACCATCACTCCTTGCTTTTCCTTCTTCTTCTCATCAAAAACATTACAATCATCATCATCATAAGAACAAAACTTGCTCATCACCATAGTCACCTTCTCAGAGTGACAAGCCATGTGTCCACACAGAGCTTTCATGGACTGAAACCCTTTGCCACATTCCTTACAAAACCTCTCCTGCTGCACAGACCCGCCTCCAGAATCAGCAAATCGCTTCGTTTTCTTCGGGTTTTCCCTCAAAACATAAGCTTCAGACCCGCTAAGAGCATTCAGTGCTGAGACCTTCGGCTTAGGCCTGACGGGTTCGAATTGAATTCTCCTATTTATCTCTCCGGCTCTGGCGAGCCGGTGTGACCTCAAGTGTCCTCCCAGAGACTTGCCACAAGGGTACTTCTTGTTGCAGAACTTGCACACAAATCTATCAGCTTCCATGACTGATCTAATCATAATAATAATAATAATAATAATAATCAAAAAGCTCGAACAAAAACAAAAATTACAGAGAGAGCTAAATTGAAATGATGCACATTTTGCAAGAAACTAATCTGAGATCGAGAAAGGGTCGAATCTGGTAATATGGTTGGAGCAGATCACGAAATCAGATGTGGCAATTAAAATCTGAAATTGTTTCCAAATATTGTGAGCACATGAACATGACTGGTGACCAAATCTTGAGATTTGAGAAGTGAATCGGATTGAAATGGAAAAAAATCGGATGGGTTGGTGCTAGTGATTGCCATTGGAGAGCTGAATTTTAATAACAAATCAGTTTTTGAGAGGCCAAAGGCAGAGGCAGAGCCAAGACTCTCTCTCTCTGTGTTTCTGTTTGTTTTTGTGTTGCAGTTGGAGGAGAATTCCATGCAATGAAGCCAAAGAATAAATAAAGAAACAGAGAGAGTGAGAGAGAGAAGGAGAGAGAGCTGGTCAAACCGACGGTCAGGATTTGATGGAAGGTGTGTTTTGAGGATCACTAGGTAACAGGAGTACTAGAATAAGCTACTACTATGGAACCACCATGCCTGCCCTCTTTGTCTCTCTTCTTTGTTGGGATGTGTTAAACAAATTGGACCGGAAGTTGGATCGGTTTGTTGATCGAGATGTTCGAATTAATGAATTTTGATTGACCGGAATGAGTTTTTCTTATTAATTTTGTTCGAGTTTGATCTGAATAGAAAATTCAAAGTCGAATCGATTTACCAATTGCGTTTATATTATTGTTAGAGTTGACATTTGTAATCGTGATGTGTTCGTGTTGGGTTTCAAAAACACGCATACACGATTAATTACTCGTGTTGTGACCTATATGTCACGAACACTTAAGGGCATAATATTAATTCTAATAATTGTCAAATGTGTTATGTCAACTATCAAACATGTTTGTACTATCAAGCAAAATGTATTGTGTCATGTTTGTGTTTATCGTTATGTGTCGTGTCAACACAACCTACTTAGCAGTTGTATTAAGCGTGTCGTTTTAAATGTAACGATGTGCACATTATTTGAGTACTCACCAACTCTGTAAACATTTATTTCGCGATTGAGGGAGTAAAGTTTGTTACGAAGGGTATTTATGTAATTATACCTAACAATGTGATGACCATGTTGTCACATGATGAGAGCATAAGTGACAAAAAATACAAATTAAAACAACCCACCATTTTGTGAAGACTAAGAACAGTAGTGGTAGTGTTGAAGCAATTTTGAGTGATTTAGTAAATGAAGCCTTAATCATCTTCATGGGTTTTGTCAAATCCCAAATTATTCTGTTCCTTGACTTACCCAATCCATATTATTTTATACATTTCTTTTAAAGATTAATTATAACAGTAATGAAAAGCTTTGCCTTGATCAAGTCAACCAAAAATTTGTACTGACATGGTTGTCAAATGCTAACATGTTGATTCTTGTTGCTTCCTCTGTTGTTGTCATTTGGTTGCTCAGCATCTTCTCTGGGTGGGTCTCTCTTATCCTAGTTTTTTCTTGCACTATAAAGATACCATATTCACATGGTAAATATCAAATTTTGGATTCTCCAATTCGACTCTCCAAAACTACACATTAAAATTTGGTATAAAGTGTTTTATAGCTTTAGCTGTCAATATTCGCTTGAATCCGGATTAACTAGTGAGCTGCAGAGCCTCGAGTTCAAGTTTAAGAAAACGTGGTTTCATATCTAAACTCTACATTAAAGCACTAAATAACAATATAAGGCACTTTAATTCTTATTGGACCATTTTTAATAACTCTGAGGTACAATCTAAAATTCAAATCTGCCAAAATGTTAAAGAATCTGAGTGATGAGCACATCAATTATGGTCCAAAAGATCAGGAGAGAAGCTCATGAATAGCCAAATTATCAACTCTTCATTAATGCCCTACCTAGAGCACATCACTGGCTCCTGGGTCCAATAGCACCCTAGCATGAATAGCCATATTATCAACTCTTCTTAAATGCCCTAACTAGGGCACATCACTGGCTCCTGGATCCAATAGCACCCTAACTTTCAAGGCCCTGATTTGAATCTATTCATTGTAAAGCAAGAAGAAAAAGGTATCTAAAGCTCATTTATGAGGAGGGTACAAAATTCAACAACCTTAAACCAAAACCTTTTTCTACAGAAAATGGCATGTGAATGCCTATAAAAATCTCATAATCTGATATACAGAACATGATCTTGTCTTCAGGCTCTTTTTGTGAAGCTTCTATCTAACAGACAGATACAAAATTCTCAGTTTTTGGGTCATCTTTTTCTATTAACAAATTTCATTGAGAGCACTTAAACAGGCTCAAATATTATAGATTAACACAAATGAATGTACAAAAAGAAAAACCAAAATTTTGGCAAAATGACATTTTTTTTCTTCCCTTCTTTTCTAACCAACCTTTACCCGTGAAAGCCGAGAGATTCTGGCCCTGACAAAAGAGGCAGGCTGTGTTCGTAGATACTGAAACTTGAAAAGAATAATGATCATAAAAAGCCAGTGGACGGATCCTTAATCATCCATTTTCTTGTCATCCCAAGTGCCTTGACCAAAGATCTCATCGATCATGTCGCATGTTGGCACTAGATCCACGCCTTTAACAGGTTCTGTTGGGTACCTAATATCCCAACCTTTAGCATCACAAGGCTCCAACATATAAATCAGTCCAAACCCGTCACTTGACCCATCTATTTTGCTACGCAGGCATTTGCTAGGGTTATTTGAAAGGTTGTTTACCAAGGCAGCTTCCACACTATCAACTGGGTCATCACAAGATTCAGTCGTATTATTGCCTTGATACTCAAAGGACATACATGAGTTATCTCGGATATCAAAACTCTCCCTGTAACTTCCTGGACTCCTCTCGAAATGCTGAGTTACAGAACCAAACATCCTGTTACCATGAGCTTCAGACATATAATCTATAGCACCATCTTCCTGGCCATCACCCATGACACCATTTCCATTTCCTTTGTCGTCATCGTCGTCGTCATCATCATCATCATCTTCATCGTCATCATCTTCTTCAGAGGACCCAGCCTCATGTTCTGCCTGATCAACCCGAACAGGGGACTCAGATGTGAAGTCTTCATCTTCTGTAACTCTAACTTCAAAGGAGCCTCCGTTGCTATCATGCCACTCATCATCATCACTGTCAATGTTCAGCAGCTTAGATCTGTTCTGGGCAGCCCGCCTCCGAAGCATAAAGACATTGAAGTAATAGCTGACAATTTCACCTTTGGTTCGAGAAGGGAACACTGACGAGAGGTTCTTCCAAAAATTCTTACCAGGATTGGAGTAAACAACCTCATGAAAAATTAGCTCTTCTTCTTCACTCCATTTGGTTGCCACTTCCTCTCCCATGTTAAAGAAGCCCAGACTCATAAATTTCTCCCGGCCAAGTGTATCCCTTAGTTTTTCTCGAGCCTCCATGATGTGCTGTCGCACACATCTGAGAGAACCCACATCCAAGCAGCTACAATCTCTCCTGCCGGCTCCAACATTGTCATCGGAAGGAGCAGAAAAATTCAAGTCAGGCATTGGAATGATACGAGTTCCAATAAGCCGCTCTTCATAGCCATCATTGACAACGTCGTTTGATTCCACTGAACTAGGCGGATCTGAATTGTCTTTGTTTATCTTCCCGCCACATAATGGGATAACAGCCTGGTGATTCGGTCCTATAGGAACTTGCTTTCTCGGAGAACGCGGAGATTGGGTAGGATAAGAAGAATAAATATCCTCAAAGGAAACTACTGCCCTACGAGGGAAATTAAACTCAAAATATTCCGGGGAAAGAGATGAATAAGCTGAAGGTCCAAATCCAGCATCATCCTCACTGGAACTGCTGGTGATCCATGAAAATGGAGCACTGGTTTCAACATCATTGTCAACACCCTTTGAGAGTTCAGAACTGGTCTCATCTACATGAATATCAGACCACTGAAGTTTGTGAAACCCATCCTCAAACTCGCCTGTTCCATATCAAAGATAAGATCAATGACTACAAAAGATTACAAAGAAGATTGCAATTTGTTTAGTTACACCGTACTAGAATCACACAAGCAAATCCTAGGCCAACACTTTATACCAGAAATATTACATTTATGCAGGGTATCATCAGAAGCTACATTTTCCCCAAATGAAGACAGCCTATTGCCATTTTCATCTAGTCGAGAGTGCTTGAAAGAAAACTCAGGAAACTCTTCATCAAAAGGACGCTTCAACCCCATTAAACCTGAAGGACAAAACAAAGTAAGTTCATTGGTATGAGAGGTTCAAACAATTAAACTAGCAATTTCATTTAATAACATAAAGAAATGTTTCAGCTACAAGTCCAATGAATTCTAGACGGAAATAGACAGATATAAGAGGTACATGTTAAGCAAAATATAGTGTGCATTTAACGGCAGCATAATGAATTTATACATGAGAAGTCAAGAACATTGAACCTCACTCCGCAAAACACTTATTGCAGAGTAAAAATCATCCGCAAAAGAACCCATGAAGATCATACATAACTATAAAAAAAAATAGTATTGCAAAAAAAGACTACTAATTTCATAACAAATATATGAAACCAAATGGCATGCATGCACTCTACCATTCATATGCTGTTTACTAATAGATATTGTTGCATTTAGCTATTTCAGCACTTCAAATTAAAGCAAAACCAGTATCTGCTTCATTCCACAAAGCTGAAGAAAATCAAATATGGAATCCATTACAAAAATTAATTAGTTTCCTTTCCAATTATTTTCTCTAATCAAAATTGTTTTATTTCAAAAGAACTTTAGCAGGCATATTTGTTGCTTACTAAGCTACATGATCATAAATGTGAAACTAAGTTGGTAACTTTCTAAATTTAAAAAAAAAAAAATTGTAATTTTTATAAAATATTTAAATTAAAATATATCACAAAAAATATTTTTAAATCCCCAAAAAAAAATCATTACCTCGAATTGGAGCTTTAATTGTCGTCGGAAGACTCTGAATCGCAGCCTAAAGGTAATTTGTAGACGTGAGAGTACGTTCGCCTAATCGAATTTGAGAATTTCAAATTCTACGACAAACCCTAACCCTAGGCACCAATTCACAAGCGAAAATCACAAATTTCTAACAAAAAGGGCATGAATCGATGACGAACCAGGAATATAAACACAACCCCTCAACAAATTTTGAGATCGAACAAACCCAAATCACGAAACCCTAGAGATTATCACGAATCGCAAAATATACAAAATTAGAACCAAATTAAAGAGGGGAAATCAGAGTTAACCACTAGAGATGACATATACAAGTCAGATCTGGGTAAAAGAGGCCTTGTAAGGAGGAGATCTGAGACCTAACCCTAGACGAAGAAGGGGATCGTAGACGAGAGAAAAAGTTTGGAGAGAGAACCGGATAGAGAGATTGCGAGGAAGAGAGATTGGAGAGAACTTACTTTTCAATGTTCAAAAAGAGGGAGAGAAAATAAAAATATCGCGATATTTTGGCCCTGACGATAAAGAGTAGCTGAATAATTCGTAGACTATGAATTTTTATTTTTATTTTTTCTAAATTCGGCAAGTCTAGGGATTGTACTATTGTAGAGTCTATTAATTCAAATTAATAAAATAAATACATTTACATTTTCTTTGAATTTTAGTAGCATGTTTTAATTCATTGTTAGGTTTAACAGTTTTGAATAGAAAACTTGAGAGAGGTTGAATTGTGGAGGTATTGAAAAGCAAGGAAAAATACAATTATAAATTTCATGTGAAATTAGATAAATAAAAACAAATCTCTGGTTTCCACATTAAATCTCTTTTAGATGTACAAGTAAGTACTTATGATTTTAAAACTACTTTGATTCATGATAATGTGTTATCTTTATTAATGTGATTCTTTTTCTATATGTCTACAATAGTGAACAATAACTATAAATGAACAACTTAACAACTACAATGCATAACACATACGTAAAAGTAAAATAAAAAACTAATTTCTTGTAATACCTTTGTATATATATAAAAAGGTAATTATATTTGAAAAGATATTTAATGGTAAGAGTTAAATTTATAAATGATTCTACTCTAACCATGGCCTGCCTTAGCATGTCCACCCTCTTTGTTTAACCTCTAATGTCTCAGCTCTAAGGTTTATGTCGCGACATTCTACCTTAACCATAGTTAATCTTAGCGGCCAAGCTCCTCGTTCAACTTCTAATGTGTGGCCTAAAGGTCCATGCTTCGACATCTTACTATAAGCATGTTCAACCTCAGCATATTTAGGATTAATATTCAACTTCACCTTATCCTCTCCTGTTGACTCTCGAGCCCATTCATCCACATGAAGAAATGGCTTCATCATGAGCCCCAAAGTCACCGCAATAAGCTCTTTCACCCCTAAGAAGAACATTCTTACTTAGCCTCCTCAGAATTTTACAAGTTCATAAGAAAAACTTCACAACTCTTTTCTATGCTTAGTCACCAAAAGATGTCTTCGGGCCATTCATAGCTCACCTAGCTCTAAGTCTCCCCAGAAAAGCTCCCACACTTCAAGGCTTTTCGGCTCACCGGAAAACCTCGATCCTCAACTTGTCAGACACCTCCAAGACTTTACAACTTGTCAGGACACTAGGACGCTATGCTACCTGAAATGGCTTGTGCTCCTACATATTCCACTCTGCCCCGCTGGTCTCGAATGGCATGTGGGGCTCCTGTTACGCTCACAGCAAGTATACCGTTTGCACAAGTAATATAGGACGGTGAAGTCCCGAGTTA
>JAYMTE010001671.1:0-12721 GCA_036897545.1 Pelargonium fulgidum
TTCTCGTCCAGTCTTCTTCCTCAGTGTTCGTCTTCCTCCGGTGTTGGTTGTCCAGTGATCATGGTTTTTAGGGGAATAATGGTCCTTTATCCATTTTCTCTTTCCTCCTTCTTGCTGAAGTTGGAGTTCCATAACTTCTCCAAAAAGACTCTCTCTCCTCCTTTAGCTTAGTTGTCAAACCAAAAAGAAGGAGAGAGAGTGATGTTTACCAAACATGATTCTTACCTCTATATCATAGGTGGAGACACAAAAGGAGGAAAATGAGGTTGGAGTAGAGTCCACAAACAATCACTTAACTTCGAGTAGTCTTTGTTTGGTGCATGAATCAACACTGTACCCAAGTTATAGGCATTTCCAACTATGCATAATGAAAGTGTCGTAACATAAAAATAGTGTATTATATTCGTATTATTTGTTATGTGAATATAATGTGTATTAGTCATGTATATTTTTATCTCAGTCAAAATCATCGGATCAGCTTTCAAGTATGTTGTCCAATATGATTATATACACAATAGTTGCAAGAGGTAGTTGACAAAGCAATCCTTGTGGTCGGCTTGAATTTTATATGCAATTGTTGTCAATTGTTTTTGTTCTTCATGCTGGAGAGGATGATTCTAGTGTCTTCAACTTGGTTATTCAGACTAATGGAAAGGATTCCATTGTTTTTGATTGGATTATTCATAATTATTTAGTCATTGTAACTCATGTCAATTATATATTTTCGTGTTGATTTGAGAACCGAGTGGCCTATGAAGTAGTTTCAATTTCTTTGTTAGGCTTGTTTGGTTGTGGTTTGTTTAACTAGCACCCATTCTATATCGTCCAATTTGAAGTAATTAATTATTAGTTTCGTGTTGGACTGCGACACGAGTGGCCCACAAATCAGTTAAATATTCTGTCTTTTTGTCAAATTTGAGTAAATGTGGTTTAATTTACTAATTATCACCAGTAAATTATTGAATTTTGCGATTAAAAGAAATTATCTTAAACTCATGGCTTGTTACTTGGCGAACAAGTATCAATTGACACAAAGTCTTTTCCCTGCTTAAAGAAGAGAGAAGAACAATAAATTAATATCATAATACATATAAATCTATGGTAAAAAAAGTTGTGTCCAATGGGTGATGTGACATTATCTATTAACAATTAATAAATTTGTGAGCGCAATATACCCCACTTGAACCTATTTTGTTTGTCTTTTAGTTTATATTCTTGTCCAATTTATAATGACAAACTGATGATTAAAATGTATATTACAAAAATGCCCTTCTCCTTTTCTGGTGACAAGTGTATAAATGCACGCCTTCCTCTGTTTTGAAAAACAACCAGCTCTCCTCTGTTTTCTCTATTTCTCCTCTTCCCTCACTAGTCAGTCATGTTGTGGAGCAATGAAATGCCTTCACTGTCGACTCTGTTCTCCACCTACGCATCGGTGGCGGCGTCGCTCATGTTTTTCCGATCAATGGTCAACGAGTTCATCCCCCAACCCATCAGAACCTACCTCTTCTCCTTCCTCCATTACTTCTTCAAAACTCACTCCTCCCACTCCAATCTCACCCTCATCTTCCAAGACAGAAACGGCATGGGCCGCAACGAGATCTTCAAAGCCGCCGAGAGCTACTTGTGCACCAAGATAAGCCCAGCTACAGGGAAGCTCAATATCACCAAGAAACCCAAGGAGAAGAACCTGACCATCCAGCTCAACAACGGCGAGAAAGTAACCGACTTTTTCCAAGGCGTAGAGCTGACATGGAGATTTGTCTGTCCAGAACGAAAGGACGGAGCATATGGAAGAAAATCGTTTGAGCTCTGTTTTCCCAAGAAACGGAGAGATCTAGTTCTGGATTCTTACATTCCTTTCGTGATCGACAAAGCTAAAGCCATTGAAGATTCCCAGAGGATTCTGAAAATGCACACGCTCAGCAACATGATGTTGGTTGATTTCACAGGAGGAGGAGGGTTGTGGGATTCGGTTGTTCTTGAACATCCGTCGACGTTCGATACTCTGGCGATGCCGCCGGAGCTGAAGAGGTCTGTGATTGAGGATCTGAACAGGTTTGTGAAGAGAGAAGAGTTCTATAAGAGAGTTGGGAGAGCGTGGAAAAGAGGGTACTTGCTGTACGGACCTCCCGGCACCGGAAAATCAAGCTTGGTCGCCGCCATGGCCAATTACCTCAAGTTTGATGTCTACGATTTGCAGCTAGCGAACATAACGTACGACTCCGATCTCAGAGAACTGCTGCTAGATACCGCCAATAGGTCGATTCTTGTCATTGAAGATATTGATTGCAGTGTGTCACTGCCAGATCGAGTGACAGAAGATTCAGAGAACAATGCACAGGTCAGTGGTCAGATCAAAATTCAAAACTCTGTTTTTATTTTTAACCGTTGTGGCTATTGTAGTTAAATTTGTTTTGTGATTGTTGTGGACAGTTGACACTATCTGGGCTCCTGAACTTCATAGATGGGTTGTGGTCAAGCTGTGGAGACGAAAGGATCATAATATTCACAACAAACCACAAGGAGAGGCTTGACCCTGCGTTGCTGCGACCTGGCCGCATGGACATGCACATTCACATGTCCTACTGCACTTTCCATGGATTCAAGATTCTTGCTTCCAATTATTTGGGCATATCAGGTGATCACAAGCTCTACGGAGAGATCAAAAAGCTGCTGGAGACTACACAGATCACTCCTGCACAAGTTGCAGAACAGTTCATGTGTGAAGATATAGATGCTGCACTTGAAGGACTCTTGAAGCTTCTGAAGAAAACAAAAATGGAAGGTGATAACAAGAACCAGGACAAGGAATGAGGAAAGAGATAGTTTTGCTTATTTAATGTTGACCAAAGTTGTAGCTACCTATCAATGAGAATATATATGTAAATGTTGCTACATGCTGCATGATCAAATGAGCGAGTGATAATAAGATGGCCAGAATGTTTTGACAATTTAAACTGGAAGCAAACTAAAGGTGAAATGGTAAGTAACCATTTCACTGTCATTGCATACTAACAAGAAAAAGGTTTTCAAGATTATCACAAGAGTCTAGACACTCCTATTTCTGGCTTTTCTTTCTCCAGAGGTCGCCGAACATTCTAATTCCGGACCCTTTTCGCTTAACACTGCCAAAACCATCGTTCGAATCATCAGCTAACCCGGGTGACCCTATGAAACCATTGTACCCACCGGATGGCGTGTCAAACACACCGCCAAAGTGCTTATCCATGGAGCCACACCTCTCGGGAATCCTCCCGTTCATCTCCACTCCACCAGCAAGAATAGCTGCAGCTGCATCGGCTGCCTTTTTCCACTGCTCAGTTTGTACTCTCAGCTTCTTCATCTCTGCTTCCAATGCCTCCTTTGCACCTTGAACAGTTGTGAGTGTTTCTTTTAACTGACCTGCATTTGCCTTACTTGCTTCCAGCTCTTCTCCCAATTGCTTCAACTTTGAAGCCATTTCCTCTTCTTTGTTCTTGGCGGAAGATACATTTGCACTCGCTTCCTCCAATTGCTTCTTCAGAACCTCATTCTCTCGGCCACAGTCCGCTAATGCTTTTTCCTTCTCTTCTAACTTGGCCTTCAGCGAATTTATCTCATCATTCTTCAGAGCCAAGTCCTCGAAGGATGGTTTCTTTGGCTCCAAAATGACCGAAGGCTCAGCTGATATCTCTACTGGTTTGGTTTCATTTTCTAGCAGAACACTCTGCTGGCTCAGTTCAGCATTGTACTCGACTGTCGCCTTTTCTACTTGCACCTCAAAGACATCGGTTCCTGGATGGTTTTGATCAGGAACTTCATCTATGAGTTCGTTGTTTGTTTCATTCAATTCTTGGATTTCTGTCAGCGGGCACTCTTCTTGGTTTTCCACAGAGTTTGGATCAGTATGTTTCTTGCTTTTATTCTCCAGCTCTTCTTGTGCTTCCTTCTTTGCAGCTTCTGCAGAAACCAACTGGTCTTTGAGAACCTTTAGCTCTTCCTGTGCTTGCCCAAGTTGAGATTCTAAATCTGCAATGCGAGTACCAAGTTTCTTCTGGTTTAGTGAATCAGATTGAACACTTCTTGGGGAACGGCGATCTCCCAACTTGGGACTCCGGTCAGTAACAGGTCGATGATGCAAAGGGTCAGAATCAGAGCTCGATGTCCTGAGCTGCGTAGGGGCTCGAGGAGACTGCCTCTGAGGCATTTCTGAACCCCTTCTCATTATTTGGAAAGGAAAGAAGATAAAAAAAACATCCATCAGACACTAAATATGGATATGTTAATGTCACAATAAATGGATGGTTGAAGCAATCAGTGTACAACATTGTACTTGCATACCCAATAACTTTCACTCAAAAAGATCTTATAGATTAACTCGAATGCATAAACACTATCCCAATACTAATATGAGAAGTAGAAGAAATACGAAGGAAAAACAAAAACTATAATGAAAAAGATCATTTCATAAGTGACCGCTCATTTGGAATTTAACTTACTAGTTATAACAATTATGAAATGGGTAAAAAATGACATGCTTAAATCCCATGAACCATGAACGAAATAAGCTCAAAAAAACAAAACAAAACCTTGCCTATTAATGAAAAGTTCACTAACCTTGATCTTGGCATTTATTCAACTTGAATGATACTGTCTGGACAAGAGTGATGAGAGTAGTATGAAAACAGATCTTGATCTGCAAAATGAAGGTGCACAAGAAATTATGGCTAATACACAACAAAACTAAACATGGTTAAATCCAATCTTAAACACATACAAACAATCTTAGGTACATCCATGCATATACATGTTCCTGAGTAAATATCCAAACACTGCATGCTTATGATTCTGAGTTAGTGGGCTCACTGCCTAGGACAATGCAAAAGCAATTTAAAAACCCCCATTTTACTCATCTCTCTCTAGTACCTATCATTTAAAAAATGAACACACTTTGCTAAAAAAAAAAAAGCCTGCAGAAACTACACTCAAGATTTCCTTCTAACTTTTCTAGACATGCTAAAAAAGAAGCGGTTGATAGAAAATTTGAACCCATTAGCAGAGAAAAAAAAATACAATGAAAAAGTCATTTGCACGTGCGCCTGGAAGGCAGGCCAGAACAATAGAGAATTGTAGTGAATCTGTGACCATTGTATTTTTTTATAATACCAGCATCCATAACAAACAGAACAGAGTTTCATTACAGATACAATTGTTTCAAGTTCAAATTCATCTTTACAAAACATGAGAAATGTAGCAAGCCTCATGAGCGAACACCCGTTATTGGAAGGTGTCGCGCATTAACATGATCTACACGTGGAATCAGCGCGTCACACTCACCAAAGGCGGGTGTTCAACAAGAGGGGATGCCATTATCACTTCTCCTGAAAAGATTCAAAACTAATAGCATTAAGTCTGTGCCTATTTTCTGGAAAGATAAGGGCACTGATCAATCCAAGTTGATGATCCAGATTCATGCTCTCTAGTCTCTACCTCACTTCATAAGACTGTCACATTGCATCGAGATTTATACATAAGCTACAAAATAGCTTTATATAGAGTAAATTTTGGAGAGTACAAACATTTCTCCTCACCATGAATTCAAAATTGCAAAGACATGAACAGCTAAAATTGTACAGAGGAAGATCTGTGAGTTGAGACAATTTAGGCAAGACAGGTAACAGAAACATTATACACAAAACAAGCTGTAAGTTTGACCACCTCATATGCAACCAAATTAATCTAGAAGTGATAATAAAAACAAAACAAAAAATGAAATAAAATAAAGAAAATTTTGGACCCTCATGGCCATGATGTTTGCGTTGCTAAGAAATGTTGAAAATGCAGCTTCTTGATTCCTAAAGAGGGTTTGGAAAGGTAGGCTAGTCATTTCTTGACCACCACATAGACCAAATCACAAAGGAGGGAGACCTGTCTTTTATGGTGGGGAAGTAATGACTAATGAGACTACCTCCACCTTCTCCTCCCTTTCCACCCCTTTCTTGGCAACCAAACAGATTCAAGTGAAATTAAAAGTTAAAAAGAAAGAACAATCAAGAAGAAGCAAAAAATAGATAGTGAATCATACCCAGAAGAAGAGAGCTACACAGCAGTTAGCTAAGCTAGTCTTGAGAAAATCTTAGTGAAAAAATATCCATGCTACTGACCATTGACGCACAATATGACTGAAAATGAAAGCCCTTGAAGACCAAAATGAGATATTGAGCTAGAGAGGGAAAATGGGTAGAGAGAGAGATACTGAGCTAGAAAGAGAAAATGGGTAGAGAGAGAGGGAGGTTTGAAGTTTGAAATAAAGCTGTTGGTGGTGAGTGGTGAGTGGTGACTGGTTAGAGGAGTGATAGTGGAGGTGCTTTAGGGAGTGGAGAGGAAGAGGACAAAAATGTCATTTTGAATTGAGAGAGTGAGAGAGAGAGAGAGAGAGAGAGAGAGAGAGAGAGAGATATGAATCTTGGAAATCAAACCAGAAATGCATATCTTACATATATAGTAAATTTACAATTGACTCTTGTCTTGTTGTCCCTTTTCAAGAACTTGTATGGCCTTTTTCTACTTTCAAACACTTTCTTCAGCTTTGGATAACAGTGCCTGCATCTAACCCCATACAATTTTATACTACCATTAAATTTTCATTTCTTGCTACTATAATATCATTACCACTAGTGGAAACCTTCTTTTTTTTAATCTAAAATTATATTTAGATTTGAATTTGAAGAAGTGATGTCGATATGGATAATTTTATACTACTTTTTTTTAAAACAATTATTTCATTATCAATTATTATTATAATAAAGACAATTGTGGTTCCTAAGATGATTATTTTCACAAATCATGCTACTATATAAGTACTAATAATGTGATAACCAATATTGACAAAGCATGTATGAATTATGATGTTGATTATCTAAAGACTCATATCTTATACAAACATTAAATTAAGTGTTAAAATCAGTAATAATTGTTACACAACAACTCCCAAGTCCCAATTGGTTAGTATTCATTAAAGGCCAATGCTCTTGAAAATGACCAAAAGTAATTAAACCTTGGTATATTTTATATATCTCAAAATGGTCCCAACATGAATTCAATAGTGTGCTTACTTTAGTTTCACGCCAAAATGGGACAAATCACAAATCTATTTTGCTACATAGATATAGATTACACAATAATTGGCTCCCAAATAAAGAGTTTTGGGCTAAGTTTTAGTAGGATTAGCTGAATTTAAAGAAATTCAATAATGTGGTACTAATTTTTTATTGGTTGAATAATGACTAATAAATAATTTTGGAACACCATTTTATTTGCTTTTTCTATATTTTTTTTTTTTGCATATTCTGTTGTTTTGTAGTTTTTGATCTCCCAAAATCATCATAAATTTTACCATTAAATTTATTCTACAGAGTTTTGCATTGAATTCTTCTTTACTCTTCCATAAATTCCGCATTGAATTGTTGTCCATTTATCATATTAATTAATTCAAGTACACCTACATCTAATAACACACTTTAGTTGTACATATAGCTACAGGTGAGTCCTCTTTGGAGCTTAGCCACCCTATACTCTAAAATTAGATCTTAGCTCTCTTTGGAAGCTAATTGCAATCTTGCATGATTTGCCCTAACCATTGTGTATAAAAAGTGTAACCTCTTTTAGGATTTCCAATTTACCCTAACCAGTTACGTACAGTTTAAGAAGTTGTAATAAGATGGTTAAACGAAATGTGAGTATGTGTACAAACAATGACTTGAGTTTTACACTAAAAAGTCAATCTAATTAATAGAGTTTGACTTCCACCATTATATGTAGTTTTGTCCACTTTATATTTACCTAATGTGAGGTTAATCTAATGGAGTCGATTGATCCAATTTGAATTTTGTGAGGACAAAATTTTAAGTATAATTTACGTTTTATATCTCATTCTATAAGGAAACCAAAATATGACCTAAAACATTGGATTTCGAGAGAAATCAATCTTTAAATGAGCTTTGCAAGAACTTGCCTCCTTTAAAGCTTAAATCACCATTTTATGTATTTGACCAAACAATCTGCTGTGATATTATTTTAAGTTTTGTTTATGTGACACTTCTTTTAAAATGGAGTCAGTGCTACCAAACACCTAAATTTTACATCACCAGAACGTAAATCATAAATCCATAAACTCGTTGGCAAGATTCATTTACCACATGACATGATGAAGAGCCCAAGAATATAGGGCATGCATGATGTGGTCCTGATCAATGTGAACATTAAATTGGAAATAGACAAGTAGGGTTTAGTCCATGCGAATTGTGAAACCAAAAGGGGTTATTGGGGGTGGGAGTAGCTGAGCTCTCTTAGTATCATTAAGAGACATAGCATGTGAAATTTATATGTCTACTGATCATATATTGATCACAAGTTACTCACTGTACATCATGCATGCATTATAATGTCTCTCCCAACCACCCCCAACATATTAAGCCAAAACCTTCCTTCACTTTATTGTTTTCCTCTTCTGCCCAATAATTTTCCATGCATGCATATTTATGCTTCAGCTTGAGCTTCACTAAAAATGACCAATGTGGACTCTCTCAGATAATTATTAATCCAATGATGATTGATCATCCCAGCTGGATAGGACCCTCCTATTCTTTTCAAGCAACAATATGTCTGATAGAGCTTTCATTCACTAAAAAAAATTGTTTTTCCTTTTACATCTATCAGTATACAACCAAACACTACATCACCTCACAACTAGTTAATATGTACTGACTTTGAGCCCTTTGGCTAGCTTCATTTGTTTGGGGCCCATCCATCAGAAGCTTTTTTTTACACTTGAGAACTATACTACTGCCAAGCAACACCTTCTCTGGTTGACACAACTCTAGCTTCTGCCAAAGAAACAGCCATGGCAAGCATCATCTGCTCCTCAAAGCTCTCCGGAACTTTAGAACCCGAAACAATTTGAAAGTTCCCATTGCTATCATCTGGTGGTGACAATCCGGATATTCCAACGTCATCTTCGGTTGAATCATCGGAGCTTATCCCCGCTTCTCCCACCTCTGATCCATGGTCTTCATTCCATTCTCCGTCGTCCCTTGTCACTGCTGTACTGCCACCAACCGACTCCTCGGGGAAGCTCTCTGCAGAAGAATAGTGTTCTTCTCTGCCTTGAAGCAGGCTAGACACTACTGCGTTTCCATTATGGCTAATAGAGGAATCTCCGCCTGTTTGCTGACGCTCAGCAAGTGCAGCTATTGCACGGGCAAGACCCCCAGAAGGTGATGACGGCGGCACTGTCAATGGAGCCACCATAGCTGGCGAGACGTAGTGATCTTCTGCAACAAACTGTTCGGAAGGATTATTTTCAACGGGAGCTGAATTTCTATTTCTACCATTCTCCTGAAGTTATCATATTTTTGTGCAATTGCAAAGAATCATGCATCAGTAATAGATTATAGAAAAATCCTTTTAAGCATGTAAGGCAATATATCTTGGCATGTCTAACCGAAACTCTGAGTCGAACAGTTTAAAACACTCACCTGAATGGAAAGCCAGATTGCTTCCATGACCATTATGTCCTCGAGATCCAAGTCAAATTCATCATCTCTGCAATTAATTATTTAACAATTTGATTACTAAGACATAAACAAAATTGAGCATGTGAAATTTAGACATATATGAAGACTGAAGGTGGATCAGAAAAATTCAACTACATTTAGCATGTGAAATTTGAATTGGAAATAGGTACAAGTTGTATTTATCATCTATAGATACAAGACAGAAAACTAGAAATTCACATATCAAATGACTTTCAAATCAACCCAATACTTCATCAAAAACTCAATCTGTTGAACCCAACATTACATCCCTCGATGATTGCTTGCGGTGGGGGTGGGGGTGGGGTTGAGCACACTAGGTATGTGAATATGGTATATGGTAAATGCTCACCCCAGAACCACAATGAATGTAAGTTACTAAGTATATATTCTACAGTTGGAATTTCATCTGTCTTAAGTTAGAATCTTATACAGTTTTTTATTGCCCCAAATCCTCATATTCTGTCAATACTAATGTTCCAATGAATCTCATCCCCACACCTTTTTTTCTGTAATTTTCTTTTTTTCTGGATACGGATAAAGATTTGTCATTTCAGTATTTCACAGCTCTTGATGTGCTAAAAAACAAACCTCGTGCTGTCATGCAAGTTAATACGGCATACCTTCTCCAGAAACAGCACTAACAAATCTTGCCTTCAGGCATATGCAACCTCTCACAAGAATCTTTTAAGAGACATTCAAGATACTGAAAATGATGTAATCAATATGCATCAAGGTGAAGCCTAGCAGTACTAGTTAAAAGAGAACTATTAATAACAATACCTATTCGTCCTAGGGTGAAGAGATCGTCGAGTCACTGGGGCAGTACATGACTCCTGTGAGGAAATGATTTCCTCAACTTCGACAGGAGAGTTGGATGAAGGAACTGCAATGGGAAAAAGAAAGTCATACATTACTACTAATAGACAAACTTAAAAGACAACATCAATCATATCCATTCAGAATTACAGAGAGTGATAGAAACCAGAATGAAGATAAAATGATACTATTACCTGATACTGGGCTGTACTCTACCTCCAGTGGCACTGATGAAATTATTTCTTGTCTTTTATGCATTCTTTCTTCATCATCCTGAAGTTCCTGCTGCCGCATTCTAATTTTTGCTTCTATAACCCTTTGTTCTTCCTATGTATTTAACGTAATGATGATGTTAATAACACAAAATCCATAAGTAATTCTCACAATTCAAACAAACTAAAGCAAATTCTGGTGACGCAAATCTCACAAGTTGTTCAATGCCCTTTTCCTCCTTTGTTTTCACACCTCGATACTCCACAGCATAATTTGAGGTTTTGCAGAAAGGACATCTTTCAAAGTTAAGCGAATCAACCATAAAAATATGAGTGGAAGGAGACAAGACAGTATAACATGATAACATTCTGAAATTATGAAGGAAAAAAAAATGAAGGATACTGTGTAGGACGAGTAGAATTAGGAGTCTTCATCTGCAGGAAGCACTCTGTTTCACAGGGACAAAAAATCAGAAAGGCATTTACACATAAAAACTACATAAAATCATATACCAAGTCACTGAACAAGTACCTGTACAAATGCCTTTCATGCAACATTTTGATCGATTGAGACTCGGATAGTACTACAGAGATAAAAATACACAGCCAATTTGATAGAAACTCTTTTAGTAGGTACCAAGATATAATAGTTCTGAATATCACAAAATGAAGTTCACACACAGTATAAGAATCAGCTTTCCTATATTATTAATCTGTTCGATTGCCTAGAAATCAGAGGAATGCAAACCTTTATTATTACCTGACCTCAGTGCCCGAGAGATAGTTGATGTAAATAAGATGGCATGAACATACAAATTATGTATTATCTAGGCAAGCTAAATAAAGTTTTCTCTATCTTTAAGCAAGCAAGGGTGCATGAAATGCAAAACTTCACATTTCTTCTCCCCAATTTACTAAGCAACCAAACAGAGAACAAGAGAGGGGAACTTCATTTTGTGATAGTAGATAAGTACTAACCAAGAAACATATAGGGCATTCCTCTAACTCATAAGAGCGCTCCTCATCTCCAGGATAGCACGGCGCAAGCTTGGAATCAAGAATGAGCTTCCTGAGCTTCTTCAAATCCACATCTTTGATCTCGTACAGACCCTGAGGTCTCGTATACTTATCCTCCACCACGTGTTTCCTCCGTCCCAGCTTATTCCCCATTTCTCAACCCAAAACTGCAATCCTCTTCTTACAAGTCTCAAATTCTCAATCCAAATTACAAATCAATACAAATGACAAGGCATTGTCTCAAACTAATTATCACTACACCCAATTAGGCTATAATGAGCCCAACACAACCATATTGCTTTCGCTTACATTAAGGCAATGCTGCATATCCACCCAAACCTTTCAACATGCTTCACAAAATTGAAGCTTTAATCCAAAACCATCAAAATTCCGTTCTCACCAATGACAAAAGAACAATAAACCTATCTCCTGCATTCACAGCACTCCGACTCCAATTTGCTCCCAAAACCACTACAAACCACAAAAACAGACACAACAATCAAATTTTCAAAAATCAAACAACTAATACGAAACAACAAAACACCATAAAAACACTTCCTCACCGAATTAAGGCACGCTCCTCACCGTTACAAAAATGAAAAATAATAATAACACATTTATCAATCGAATTCTCTGGAAAGCGACATTTCCGCAACAATAAAAACAGAAACTAAAGCGTAATAATATAGAAAACTGCCCAAAAAAGAAGCCAAAGTGAAAAACAAAAGCACGCACGCTTCTTTTCTGTTCAAAACAAGTAAATGGCAACAAAAGAGGCAGAGATAGAGACAATAGAGAGAACCGAAGAGGAAACACGAACCTTGAGATGTTGAAACGATTGTCGTTTAGAGAATGGAGATGGAGAGATTTGCCTCGGAGAAGAGAACACACGATCATCACAACTCTGTTTATGGTTGTGTGTTGCTTCGTTTCGTGCTTTCTATTTTTATTTCAGATTTTCTATTTTTATTGTGTGAAATAAATAAATGCTTTTTATTTGTTTTCTTTCTGTTTCTGTGCCATTCGGACGGAAAGTCTGATACAGATGGCTTTTTTGGGCAATTCAGGCTGACCAGAAAAAGAATCGTTAACAATGCT
>JAYMTE010001672.1:0-12720 GCA_036897545.1 Pelargonium fulgidum
GGTGGCTGACCGGCTAGCATTGTTTGACAAAATATGGTTGCTGCAACATTTTCTGTCAAAGTTGGCTGCAGCAACCATTTTTTGTCAAAAATTGCTGCTGCTACAGCTTTTTTTCAACAATAAATATATGCATCATTTGCTTTCTCGAAGATTGTGACTAAAGTGCTAAACTTGATTCCAGGCGCAACGTATATATCAAGCGCTGATAAATTTTACATTTTTTTCAATTCATACGTTGGATGACACAACATACTATACACGTGGACTAAGAAGGGAGACAACTAAGACAGACCAAATTTAACTACGCCCAAACCAAATCAAACCAAACAAACCAACCAGGCTCTAATATACCATGTTAAACTTGACTTCAACCCAAAAACTTAAACTGATAAGTGGATGACCCAACGTGTATATCAAATGTCGACTGATTTCATATTGTTTCTATGTACGATACATTAAGCAAAAAGATTGTATCAAAAGCTGCAATTCCACTAAGTTGAAGCCAAAACAATGTTATAATTGGCTAGTGGAATATGCTTTTAACAATTTAAGGAACATCTTTCCGTAATCAAGGGATTAGAGATTCTAAACATAAGATTTAATATTAGCTATATCAAATTCGAAATCATCGGAGACTGTACATGCTCATGTTACTGTACGTTGTAACAACCAAGATTGACACAAAATATGAGCAAAATTAGCATAAATCTGTTGCACCAACCAATCTTGTTTTGTTAATAGTTTGGTCAATGTTGCTGGACATGGGACTTGGGGTGGGGACCAACAATTGTATAGTTGTTAGATGTCGATGAGATATGGCAACATTATGTCTATTGCTATCTATTTTCTCCAATCACAATAAATGGTTTCAATGATAGGATGGGACATGCAAAATGGGGACACGTTTTTTTGTAAACGATTTAATTAAGATTTAATGCACCGGAGATTACAGTTTGGTAACCTTAAATCAGCTAACATTCTTTCTTAATTTACGTTTCTGGTCTGAGAATATAAAATTGTGACAACATGTAATGTTTTGGCCCCAAAACTCAAGCAAAAGACAAAACCATCATCATAGAAAAGAGAAAACAAAAACCCATCACATGAAGCGAATCGCTTAGGACCCTGTTTAGTCACAAAGTATTTACTTCACCTTTTCAGAAAATTGAAAAACACTATCCCAATAGAAATTGAAGACGAAAACAGAAACTGAAAACTATTTTCTACAACTAAACGGGTCTTTATGCTTTCAGAAACCTAAAGTTTGTTCGATGATTTTGCAATTCAACAACAATGCCAACAGAGAACTTCAATCATTTCAAGCAGTTGAAGCAAATTTTCTTTCTAGACAATCAAGCAATGCCACATATACCAGAATATCACTCAATTCTCAATGATAATAAATTGCACAACAGAATGTCCAAAGGGTCATCTTAGATACATTAAGAACACACATGTGCATGCAAACAGATTGCATGCTCTCAACCTTAACATTAAAGAAGCAAACATAAACAGCGTATACGGACTCTTCAATACCCAAGAGATTTAGGTACTAAACTGGGTTCTGGGCTCTCAGTTTCCCGACTCTCGTTTTGAATTCACTGTGAAAGGACATTAGAGATCTCTGCCGGAAAGAGAGTGCGAGACTAAACTGTTTTATCTCTTCTTCGAGATTTTTTCTTCTCTTCAGTTCTGTATTCAAATCCTTCAACACTTTCTCCTTCTCATCAGTGACCAGTGCAACTTTTCGAGACGACTCAGACACTGTTTGGAGCAAACAGTTTCTCTCGTCTTTCAAACACTGAAACTCCCTTTCCAAGCTATCGTATCTTTGTTCACACACCTGCAGGTGTTGGTTAGTGACATCTAACTCTTTCTCGAGGCCATGGTATTTTTCCTTGATATTGTTGAGTTCATTAGTCAGTCTCTCTTTCCAACAAGCAGTTTTTGCTCCCAGATTGCAGTCCTTCATCACATAAAAAAGACAAGTCTTAAAACAACTTAAAGTTTTTTACAACAACAAAGTTTTCTGGTATTTAATTAAGATAATCCACAAATACTTGAAAGTAAACTCAACAGGAGAGGTAATTGATGCAGCAAAATTACGAGTCTCAAAATCATATCTTTACAAATGACAGAAATAACCAGACATAGGATATGAGTTCTCAAAAATTAAAAAAATGATGTTAGAAGACAACATTTCTTCTTATCAGACCATAGCCACCAATATATTATTATGTGAAAGCAGCCTTTCTGTTTATTATTTGCCTTTGTGTAATTATTTTACTTCAAGATACATGTTGAAGAGGCACTTACAATCAAACACTTCACACATTAAAGTAGCATTTGGATAATAGAAATTGGAATACGAATAGGAATAAAGAATGAGAATTGGAATGAGATTCTCATTCTTTATGTTAATCAAGACTTTTTGGTCATGTCAAGTGTCAACCTTCATATGAGTTCATGTGCAGTAATATGAAATTACTATTTTGCAATAGTGTTCAGGAACAAAGTGATGATCATTAAAACTAATCAAAGCATTCTTAATTGTACTCGAGATGAAATTAAATGGTCATATGTTTCACCCACAAGATAGAAACACAATGAAGACCAAAAAGATAAAATGAAATATACGAAACGAGGTATCAATAATCTTTAAGAAGGGAAAAAGAAAATTAATATGCTTGATATAATTTGTTGTCTTCTACAGATAGTTCTTTGCATGTCAATGAGCATTGAAGGGCAATCTTCTAAATCCTTGGTTGATGTTATTTCCAAGATGAACTATAGCATCAAATTAATCACCACTATAGTGCTATACAAAATAAATAGATATAAAATGATTTTAGCGTTTGAGGTTTATGAAGCTTGATAATTATAACGGTTCATTGAGGTGAGTTTCAAGTATTTAAAAGTAGGTTCTGGAAGTTGGAATGCATATTTTGAGTAACTATTTCATAATATTCAATAATGACTAGTCAATCATGGCAATATTGGTACAAACAGCTAAAGTATCCAAGCAACGAGATATAAATCCTAACAAGATGGACAAAACAATGATAATAGATAAAGTATTGTGTTCTAGTTGTGACAAGGCAGCTACCTTATGTTCGCAACTGCATATTGGATGCCCCACTTGTTTCTTCTCAATAATTGGCGTCTCTGACATAATCAAGGATGGAACTGTGGTAGTTAACCTCTCAAAAAGCATATTACGTTGTTCTTGGATTAGAGAATCATCCCCAGGGACTGATAATTGATCATTCGTTGCCACTGAGAAATGAGTTTCCAAAGTTGAGAAAAGGCTTACTCCAACTTCTTTTGTACAAGACAGCAATTCTGCCGTTGTAGCTTTCCCATCAGGTATGAAACTCTGTTCCAATAAAAAAAAACAGAAAAAAAAAGTACATTTTAATTTTTTATCTTCAAGTCTATCAATACCCGCAAATAGGGATTGAAGGAGGTAGATGTAATCAATAAATTCTACCTGCATCGTAGACAAAATATCCTCATAAACATCTTTGCAACTTGCCACAGATTCGCACAACCTTCGAGGAATTTCTCTTATAAGGAGTGCCTCTCTCTGGAGTTCAGATATCTCCCCTACTAACTGATTATTCAGTAGTATTTGTTCCGTGTGCTTTTTCTGTAAATATACACATCAATGGCTCATTGGCTCTTTCCCGTCACGATATTAAATGTATGAATACAATGACAATCTAATAATGACCAATTATAAACGTTACCTCAAGTTCATTCTTCTCTTCCATAGCAAGTTCTAATTGTCTTTTGAGATTTTGGATCTCTTGTTCATGATTCTGGTTTGAATAACCCTGACAGAAAATTAACCAAGCTCAACAAAAAGAGAAACATAAATTACCTTTTTTTCAAATGCACATTCAAAATGAGACCTCTCTCTCTCTCTCTCAAAGAGGACCTTCTCAAATTATTTATATTTATTCCAGATAATTGGCAAGATGAGCAACTTCTAATTTGATATACTTGCTTCTCAATTGAAGCATTTTCTACAGAAATGAGACGGACAAAATATTCGAAAAGCAAACGGAAAGGATAAAATACAATTTTACGTATTAATTGATTTTGGATGAATATTAATAGTAATTAATTTACTTAGATACTAAAGAAAACAAAGTGTGTAGGAACTAAACCTGCTGAACTTTGCCTCACTCTTGGTGTAACAATGGTGGTGACAAATTAAATATAACTACTTCTTTCTGGATGAAAAAGAATTATGCATGGTATTATATGTAACAGATAAACATGATCTACAGGAAGAAGAAACAAAAACTCACATCACTTGACTGGAAGGATTCAGCTTTTCTACCAGGGGTCATTTGAAGCGAATCAAGGTCAGCTACATAACCTTTGTTCATTTTCAACCACATGTTTTCATCAGCCACATTGCTAAAAGCATCTGGAAGAGGACTGCAATCAGGTAGCCTTGAATAACTTGAACGCTTGAAAACAAAGGCACTGGGGGCAGACTTAAAGGTAGGGGTTTTGAAAATATCCCCTCGACATACACTGTTGTTGTCATTGCAGTCTTCCTTGGGGCTTTTTCGCAGAGAATCCTGCCTCTATAAGATTGAAGCTCATCAGTATATCAAGATCACATGATTTTCTTCTACTATTCTTTTCTTGTCTACTTTCTTAAGAAAAAGTTATTAAAATGTCAAAATACAGAGTAATGTGGAGATCTTCAAATGCATAGGCAAGAGATGGGTGTTGTGAGAGCGCACAACACTGCTATAAAAGAAGGGATTTAAATAAGTAAATATCCTTCAGCACCTAGTCTCCATGTAATACAACGAAGAGGAGTACAAATAATATAATTTCCACACGGGTTAATAAAGAAATTAAGGCGAAAGTAAGTTGCTTATTGTAGAATCTTGTATTTAATCTGTTAGCTGTAAAAATGTTCCTTGAAAACAATCTTAACATTCTAACATTGTTTCTGTGACTAGAAGTCTATTAAGTGCTAATAACCCATGTGCAAAAGAAATTTTTTAATATAAAAGTTTGGTTTTGCAGTAATGCAAAATCCTCATTAATCATGATATATGATGCACTAGAGTGTTTTCTTTTATGGCCTGCAACGAAGTTTCTGGAATATTTGAAGTTATTAATCAACCCAAGTAATAATCAATGTTTACAACAAGCTATATTGAGAACAATTGAAGAACATCAAAATCAGAAAGGCACCTTGCAAACCATGAGCAATACCTGATTAGAGTTTTTATCAGAATCAGAAGTGACAAGACTACTGAGGTCGTCAATTTTCATCTGTTGTTCCTTAATGCATTGAACACGTTCTCGGTGTGATTTCCTCTCTTCTTCCAATTCCATTGCAAGTTTCTCACGCTCCAGTTCATACTGAAAATAAGAGAAGGGGAATAAAATACATATATAGATTTCTCTCTGCTACTGAAGATAACAGTTCACAGAGAGAGAGAGAGAGAGAGAGAGAGAGAGAGAGAGAGAGCATGAAACCTACTGTGAGCATCTCGTTCCGCAATTTCAAAACCTCTTTCTCCAACACTTCAGCATGAGAACCCTGAACATGACTTTAACTACATTAGTTTGTTTTAAAGTTTCGTTCACATAAAGCAAGATCAATGTGATCATCACCTGAAGTTTCTTGCGTAGCTCCTCTATTTCTAGCTTTTGGCGCTTCAATAAAGCAGCATCTGTTAAAATCTGATAGACATAGATACAGTTAGATATGGTGTAAATACAAGTAACTAAGATTCAACAGGATGTCTACCAAACAAAAGAAATACTTGCATACAGTGATGCTACAGAACATGTTCTGATATTTTAACTGTGGTCGAGAGGTTTATGCGTCCAAGCTAAGAATACATTTTGCACAATCTTAGAAGTCTAAAGCCTTGACTTCCTAGGGAAACACCTCTCTTTGTTTGGGTTTCATAAATCTCCATTTTCATAAAAGGTAACATATATTGAACTATTCCTAAACGTTTCATATTTAGATAAATCAAACAAATATATAATAATGTTCAAAAGTTCATATAAAAAAAAAAAATCATTATTGCAAATGTGGCATGCTATCAGAAACCACATATTGTATAAAAGATTATGTGTACTCTTGAATTGTGAGTAAAAGATCAATTACAGCTGACCTATAATCAATGAGTAAACTATCCTTTGTTAAATTCATTGGAAACTTTAAAACTTACTGTTAAGTGATCCCACTAACTCAACCAAAAGGTAGAAAGTAAAACAAATCTTGTACCTGAAACTACTATATTCATTGGATATCACTAAAGAAGAAATGCTTGGCACATTATCATATGAGAAATTGGGTAAATAATCAGAATCATAGATCATGGTTAAACTACAGTGGCAATGTAGTAAACATATTATACCCAAGAAAACAGACCTCATTCACTTGAACACAATTGGTGATGCGCTTGGCTCTGCTGGCAAACTGCAAAGTTCCTTTTGTTTCCTCAACGTGAACCTGTAACATATCATGATATATATTACAATTAAACCACAGTGATAGTTAAACTCAATCTAAGCTGGAAAAAGATAGAATGAAAGTACTTGTAATAACAAGGAACACATCATAGGCAACCTCTTCTGGTGCTACAGTGCAGATAATTGAAGTTTTGGCATTGCCACCAAGAGCAGGTTGTAGAATGCGGGTAAGCTTACTATCACGATAAGGAATATGTCCCCTACAATATTCATTTATTCCATTAAACATAGTTTTTCAATCAAATTATGAGGTGAGAGTAAGAGAAGCTCATACTTTTGCTTTGCACCATCACTTAGTTTGTTGATTACATTCCCAAGAACCATTAAGCTCTTATTTATGTACTTTCCTTCCTTTAAACGTACTCCACCAGCTCCAGTTTTTGCAATCCTTTCAGACCCGGCTAAATCTACCAGATTCTAATTTTCATGAAGAAACTAAAAGGTCATCATGCATAGAATAGAAAATAAAAAATGGAATAATTATGATATGAACTGAAGAGGAAAGAACATAGGCAACTATTTGTCAAGAAATGTCCATTTAAAATTTTGGAAAAGAGACAAACCAGAACCGAGACACGGACAGCATCAGTGTTTGAAAAATCGCCTAAGGAGTTGTTATCCTTCCCCTTGCTTTCAATTACCTAGCACAAAAGACAAATTGTATATAGGCTAATAATAACCTTATTAATGAAATAATAGCCAAGTGAAGTTTTCTTTCCAACAACATATGAACATACCATTCTAAATACGGTGTGAGATCTACTACTACGGGCATTCATGTTTGTTTCGCCAAAGTGCCTGTTAACTGTAAAACATAGAAGCAGATAACCGAGGATTTATATTCAATGAAAGGAAAAGATCATACTCGAAGGGCCTGACTTCTGCATTTGCTTTCATACCTTCTCCTGATTCAAGGAGCTGAAGCACTTGTTCAAGATTATTCACAATTTCCTCCCTAAGGCCAGCAACAAATATTCCACGCTAGAAAAAAATAATAAATCACTGATTTGATGCAATGTAAAGAAACAATTGAGATGTTCCTATTTTTTGTGCATATCAAACCTCTAAACTCTCGTGAATTTGTAACTTCTGGTTTTCCACTGCAAACAGATCATTTATTTCTTCATTATAAATTTCCATGTACGAAATACGAACCAGAAATTCTCGATGGGACACCTGAAAGATATTAAATACTCACAACCATAAATTACAAAAATCATTATTCTGGAAAATTTCCATTAACTCTGCAATAGTTTTATTTGTAGTTACCAACTGAATTTTTTCAAATATATCTCTCACTGCCCGGTGAATTATTCCTGGATCATCTTGAGAACCATTCATGGTGAATGTTTTCCCACTGCTGGTTTGTCCATATGCAAATGCAGTACCTGTAAATATCTCAGTGATCAGCTTGGGATCAAGATTCAAATGACATGGCAAATCAAAATAAAATCATATGCAAATGAAATTATTTTTCATTTTTTGTACTTCACAGCTCTTAGAGGAACTAATGCACACAAAATCACACTCCTACATTGACAATGATTTTAGCCACTATAACATTTTCAGTAAGCTTGAAAATAACCACAATTAGGCAGGCTTGAACAAACATTAAACTCAGGAAGCCTCGTAGCTTTAAGCTTCTAACAACACTAATAACTATCAACTTAATCCGTGCATATTAATTTGGTCGCTCAACTCAACTGTATCTCCATTCTCCAACCACAACTAACAATAACAAAAATCAAAGATTTTTTTTGCCAAATGAAAAAAAACGCAATCACACCATTGAAACCGTCCACCGCAGCATGAATTATGTCTTTCGTGAGTAGCTCATAAACACTAGCGTTTGTGGAACTTTCATCAAACACGTGATCTGCATAAAAAATGTATGAAACCCAAAAATGAGCAATAAAAACAAAAACAAACAGGCAAGAATCCAAATACACAGCCATATATCTATGCAGTATGAAGGAAGGTACCAAAGGCGTAGGAGACGCCGGAGATGGGGGTTCCGTGAGTCCTGTGAAGAGAGATGCGGTTGTCTTCGACCTTCCAGTAGCTTCCATTGCTGGAATCTTCGGATTTTGAAGGTCGAATCCTCACGGCGACGCAGATCTTCTCCATGATGTACGGATCGTCTTCTCTTTCTTCTCCTTCTCAGCCAATTGATCTGTGTGTGTGTGTGTTTTGGTATTTTGAATTGGAAATGGAGGCTGAGACAGATTGAGAGGTAGTAGCTGTTGGAATGTGAAGCAATTTGAAAATCGACAGTTTACGAAAATACCCTTGTCACACGGTGGGCCATAGCGAGTGTGACGAAATGTTGTTTGCAATCTCAGAGCCCAAAACTCTTTAATCCTAAATAAACTATTCTCATTGGGCCCATCACGGATTGGGCTTGTATATTATATAGTATAAGACTTTCCATGCAATAGTTAATAAACAAATTAGGTTTCTAGAGTTTGGGACATAGCTATTGTCTTTTTTTTTTTTCATGGAAAAAATTCATCTCAAAATAAGAGTATTTTGTTATTAAGTAAAATAAAATGTGTAATATTTTTACGATAAATGAATTATTAATAATATCTTTAAAATTGTCCGTAGTTAAAATTACTATAATCAACTAGTTACACAATGTACTAGCTTCAACATTTTTTAATTATATTATTCTAACCTTCTACTAAATATTAGCAAGTGATATGTAAAAGTAGACTATCATAGTGATTTTTTTATATCCAAATTGTTATTGATGCGCTTATGTTGACTTTAAGTCAACAAAACACATAACCAAGTCCTAAAATGGTAGTGGAATTTGAAACTATTGCATGAAAAGTTCTCGACCACAAACAAGGATGCCATTTTGAAGGTCATGTTGATCTCTCGGGTGCTAGGGGATAGTTGGTATTGGGAGTTTGAAGAAAATGTGGAACTATTCAATTAAAAGTATAGAGCTTGAGGGTGGAGGAGTGGAGTGTGGAGAGTTTGTTTTGGAGAAAATCACAGAAGTTGGAGGTGCCTCTTAAGATTCTAAACACCCCTTACTTACAGACTGGATAACATAACGGACATTGCACATATATAGTTGAAGAAGAGAGAAAATAAAGATGGGTCACTGGACTCAAACCAAACCAGTTAGGATACAATGTTAAACTTGATCATAGGTAGAAGATCAATTTGCATATCAAGTTGTATATGATAAACTTCACATTCTTTCATTGTGGGTACATCAATGAGTAGTAATGATTTGGTATGGAAAGAGAGAAGGTGATCATAAAAAAAGGTGGTTTAGTTGTGTGATTCCATTATCTATTATTGAAACGAGATAACTACGACACAAAAGTTTTTAGAAATTCCGGTTCTGAGCTGAATTTGAACCCATTGTTTTATAGCTTTTTTTTTGTTTTTGTCTTTAAGACTCGGCCCATATTGAAGCCCAATGCCTTATATTATCATTTAGGGACAATAATCTTATTTACACTAATATGTTATAGATATTTTATTGATATTTGAAGTTTATGATTAGAAATGAATGATTTTTCTGAGTCAAAGTTTATCTCATATAAATTGAGGCTAAAGTCGAGTAATATCATATTGTTGTGATTCCTACTTTTTAATTTCTAATTTGGATTTGTACATAAGTTTTATCCTTTTGTGTATAAAATATTATATTTAGTATTTTTAAATTGATTTTATCATATGAAACTCGTAATGTTATAACTTTTGAAAAAGATTGTGCCCCCACTTGAAAATTTTCCTGATTTCGCCACTGTATATAGTATTTTCTTTCTAGAATGTAATATAAGTGTTTTTGTTTATAAAAAAAAAGGAAGAAGAAGAAGAAGAAAATTTAGGATTGCCAAATATAAACTTAAACTTTTATACATAACATACTAGTAGGAAATATTTACATCAGTCATTTGAGGATAAAAAGTTAAAAGAAATTGGACACTTAATATATTTTATTTTAACCAAGTAACATGGGTTAGTCTTTAAAAACTTTAGCTTTATTTAATTATTAAAAAAAAGTGCAACCTAGAGGCCCGATTAAACCTATCTCGGATTTTCATTTTTGTATGAGAAACATTTTATATGTAATTCATAAAAAGGGCAAGTTTGCCGACCTTACACATGGGAGTAGACTAGTACTGTTTCTTATCCTTATTAATTAGTATGAGGCATGATCATATTGGATATTTTCATCTTTCTAAGGAGATTTGTCATGTAGTAAACTAGTAATTATTAATTTATGACCCAAATCCATGGTTGTTACTTGCTAGTCAAAAAGTAAAGCAAACACTACCCTTTTACACCCTTTTGGTAACACTTTATAATCATAATGATAATTAATAACTAATTAACGATTAATTAAATGCTTAGCACTAATCATCCATTCTTTGTGTGTGCACACTGTAGACTTCCAAGATATGTATTTTTGCAAGATGGAGCAAGCAAAATTAAAGTGTGTTTTGAGGTCGACAAATAAGCTGTGCATGGTGTGGAAGTGAAAGGGCCAAAAGATGACACGTGTCCTATTTTCTTTATCTTATGATTGGTGAAATGAGCACTCATGCTGGTTTAGATATGGTGGTTGAAGAAGAAGAAGACTCCAAATCACTTTCTTTTTTTTTCTTTAAATTTTTGTTGATTTTGATGGTCCTTTTTCTTTATAATCTTTGAAGACACTTTGGTGATTTGATGGGGGCTACAAATCCAAAATCCATTCCTTGAACCTACATGTACCAAAATGGACCCATATGATTTCAGGCTTTAGCTAGCTAGAACATGCACTTCTACACTCAAGCTCCAGAATATATATATGATAATAATATAAGAAAATAAATAAATAATGGAATTGTATTTCAATTTGAGAAGTTTAAAAATGATGCTGTTGTTGGATCTTGAAAGAAAATTAAGGCTCATCATTTGATTTTGTTACTTGTTACTACTTATGAGTGATTAGTATTTGAATGTCGGTAAATAGAAATGCCAGAAAAAAAGTAGTGCATGTGAAAAAACAACTTTTATAAAAGAACATGCATGTGTGTGTAGTGTTTTCTAGATTTATATGTGAATCTGATAGTGTGATAGGAGCCTTAAAAAAATGAGAGGTGGAATAAAAAGAGTGTGAGAACAATGTTTGGGAATATCTCTCTCTCCCTCTTTTTTTTTTCGTCTACAGCATATTCAATGGGTAGATGGCCCATTGCAACATTTGGAAATTAAATGTAGTTGTTTCATAACAAATGAGCATAGTTTCTTTCTAAGACCTCACAATTCTGCAATTTATGAGATGATATTTTATTTTCGACGTTTATATATAATTAATCTTCGATTGCATGATTCATAATTTTACATTTTCTTGTATGACTTTTTTTATCTATATACATAAAAAAATAGATTGCTTATTCAATTTAGGACCCTACTTTGTAGAACTCAGGTACGAAAAATACTATTGGGTCAAGCGGTTGATGCGCTTTTGTATTTTCTTTTAGGTATCAAGTTCAAACCTCCTTACTGATGGTATGTGGAGAGATTTATGAGTTTAATAGAAAAACTAACAACTAACTCGGATGACGCTCCCCCTTTGTAGGCCTGTCATGTCGCTTATCAAAAAAAAAAAGAAAAAAAAAAAAATATATATATATATAATTGTATCTCTATCTGACTAAAACCCTAATATCCAAGGCTACACCGTAGACTAGTTCCTGAAAATTATACAAGATCACTCATCTATTATATGTTTATAATATTGAAAAAACTGAAAGTGTGTCGTAGGATAAGGCTAATTCTCATTTGAGTAGAATAGGACCACAATGACGACAAAGCTCTTTCTATCAAATTTTAACGTATTTACATTTTTCGAGACTCAAACTCAAAATTTTAAATTATACTGAAACAACTTTTTGATAATTAACTCACGCTGACATCCCTCACAATTTCACCGTCAAACATATTTGTCATTGCCCACAAAGTACCTAATCCCTTATTCTCCAGCATCACTATATCATCCCTTAGGTGACAAGTGTTGCCTTCCTTTTCGGTCTGGCAACAACTTGTACAAACTAATGATGATATGCTTTACAATTAATGAATTATACAGTTGTTTTTAGGTGATACTTCGGGCTTGTTTGTTAACTCTATCTGTGGCTCCTTTTGCTCTTTTTTGGTGTCCAACAGAGATAAAAAAAGATG
>JAYMTE010001673.1:0-12715 GCA_036897545.1 Pelargonium fulgidum
TTGTAAGCCATTTGATGCAAGGTGAAAAACCAAAAAACACATTCTCACATCCATTGCTCCTTATCTCTCAACTATTAAACTACTCCTATTTGCCTTCTCAATCTCCTAAATACTTTCAACTAAAACCTTTAACCATCCTCAACTATCCAACAATATAACTATCCTCAACTATCCAACATTCTTGACATATATAAACTTGCTTGCATTCCAAGTAAACATTTATACAATTGCGCGCCAATCCTATGAAGTATATATCTCCTTTTAATTTGATCATTTCTCATATATATATATATAAAAAAAAACATCGCTAGCTATCTTGTCGAAGATCCTTGACATAAACTTCCACTAGCTAATATGAGTATAGTTACTACTCATTTGCTTGCAGTTGAAGAAATCATTTATACAATGAATCATTTACACTATGAATCATTTCTGACCCAATGTATCAAATATTGCATCTTCCTCGTGTTACATTCTATTTCAATTGCACCAACATCAGTGCTGCAGAATATGATGAAAGATTCTTCTTCATGCATTGATTATCATGAGCAGCAGCAGCAAGAACAGCAGAAGACCTGTAATGATGATCATGATCATAATGCAGCAGCAACAGCAACAACACTTGATGGTGATCTGGAGATGTGGGTGAAGCTGCAACAGGTTGATCACATGTTATTGGATGAGAAAGCACCAGCAGTATTTGATCAAGATGAAGCAATTGCACCAACATCAGTGCTGCAGAATATGGAATTTGGGCAAGCTCATGATCTTGCTTGTAACTATTATGGTGATCAGCAGTACATGCAGCAGCAGATGGATCTTAATCCTAATTACATGGAGGAGCAAGCAGCAGCAGCAGCAGGACAAACTACTAATCATCAAGAGATGATGATGATGGAGGACTCAACAGCACCATGTTTGGACAAGGAAGATGACATGATAGTAGCAATGAAAGATATGGGGATGATAGTACTGCAAATCTGAAGGCAGTCTAACTAAGCTTTCTTGCAACTTTGATTGTTAGTATTAAGAAAAATTAAAGCTATAATTAGCAGAACCTTAAGACCAAAGTCTATGATCATGGCAGAGAGATGAGCTTGATTATCTCAAACTCCAAAAGGTATGACTCATAAACAACAAGATACTTCATCTAAGAATTAGAAACAGTAACACTGACCTTATTAAACAAAATATGATGGGGCTAAGAACAAATATCTCCCAAACTATAATCAATATTGAATGCAGAACAAATAAATAAAAGATACACAATTCCACACACACCAAATTACTAAGAGGATCATCAAGTCAATTCAGGATCCAAACAAAATTCAAATTAATTTTAAAAAGCAAAACAGCAGAGCATCTCATGTTGTGGCATTAAGGTGAAGAACAAACTAGCACCTCATACAGAGCTAGGGTTTGAGAAATTGTACAATACAGAACATCTCAAACTATTTTGGACACAAAACAAAATACATTGCAAAAAGAAAAATACACAAAACCACAATACTTCTCCATGAAGTTATATACATATAACTTCTTGGATAATGGTGAATCAAACAAAAAATTAACAATAAAACAAACAGAACATACTGATCGAAAGATACAATACTGACTGTCACAATGGCAGTTCAAATCCTTAGATCTCAGCAGCTGAAAATTTAGAAACGGTAAAGAGAAATTAGTATTATGGAAGTGAAATTGGTAGCTGTAAATAACTAAAATCAAAGCATAGGGTTGAGCATGAGGAAGCAACTGAGGAGAGCACCTTTTTGCCGGAGACCACTGAGAATGACGGAAGAATTTTTAAGAACTGAGATAGAAATTTAGGGATTTAGAAGAACTAAATTAAAAATAAAATGAAGTTGAGAGCTTGCTGTTAAGAAAATAACAGCCTGAAAAAATGGAGAAGATGTTTGCTGTGAAGGGAAAACAGTAAAAGATTCTGTTTAGTCCCTAAATTATCCGTTTTGTTTCAAACTAGTTCCTGAACTTTATTTTGTTTCGGATTAGTTTTTGTACTATGTAATATCCATTTTATTTCATTTCAGTCCTTGCCGTTAAAAAACTGACGGAATCCGTCAAATTAATTAACTTCGTTAATTTTAAAACTGTAAAATTATTAAAAATTATGATTTTACCATTATACCCTTAATAATTTCAATGTCTTTTGTATATCCTATCTTCTTCATCAACCCAACCATGGCCCCCCCCGCCGATAAGAACCACTAAACTCACTGGTGACATCATCGCTTGCCGGAGCAACCAACCCCACCACTAACACGTCGCCGGCCAGAACCATCTCCTCATCAATCCTTAATCTCTTCATCAATTTTCGATTTCTGCGTACAAAAAATGGACACCAAATTTCAAGACATGCTTCCTTTTGAAAGATTCAAACTAATGCAAAAATAATAGCTAGGAGCAAAAGAAAGGGGATGTTCACCTTCCGCCGCCTAAAAAGATGAAGGAGACTCGAGAGCCTGGGTTTGCGCGCCGCCGTCCCGGAGAAGCCAGATCTGATGACTCCTCACCATT
Organism: Pelargonium fulgidum; assembly: GCA_036897545.1. Taxonomy (NCBI): domain Eukaryota; kingdom Viridiplantae; phylum Streptophyta; class Magnoliopsida; order Geraniales; family Geraniaceae; genus Pelargonium; species Pelargonium fulgidum. The sequence continues at coordinate 2,539 of JAYMTE010001673.1, forward strand.
TGATTCCATTATTGAGCACAAGCCATTGAAGAAGAAACGGTGACCTCAACTCCAATTCTATCTTCACTTGTAAATGGCACCACCATTGCTCAATGTATTGAGATTTGTGAGGAAAAAAATGGAGGGCCATTTTATCAGTGACGATGATTATGAATAAGATGATGGATTTTGTCATCTTGTGTGCTATATAGAATACTGTAAGGGATTGGGTCTTCGATTTCTAAAATTGGGTAGAAACAAAAATTGAATCTTTAATTATGCCTTTTTTCCTATGAATTTGGATAATGTATAATATGGGGAATAGAAGAATATGAAATTATGAATTGTATTTTATGCACTATTGTCAAAAAAAGTCACTAAAAATTCTGGTGGTGGCTCCGGCTGGTTGTGGTTCCGGTGGTGGCTCCAGCCGATGGTGGCTCCGATGGTTAGCTTGGTGGCTTGAGATTGGATTCAATGAAGAAAATAGTATATATATAAAACATTAAAGTTATAAAAGATAAAATAGTATAATCATAATTTTTTATTTTTAAAATTAATGGAGTTAGTTAGTTTTGAAGGAATTCATTAGTTTTTAACGACATGAACTGATACGGAACAAAACGGATAGTTCAACGACTGCCCCGAAACAAAGTAAAGTTGAAGGAATAATTTAAAAAAAAACAGATAGTTTAGGGACCAAACGAGATCTTTTACCAGTGAAAAATGGAGGAAGAACGTGAGTTTTGGTGATAAGTGGAAATGGAAAACCTATTTATTAGTTTTTCCGCGACGGAACCAGCGTCACCCATTGGACTTCCTATCCGAGTCAGCCCAAACACGTCGTGGATTTTTTGGCATGGCACTTTCCGTACACTTTTGAAATTTTCATTTGAGTTAGCCCCACAATGTCGCCTATACATTTGGCCCAATTATCTCTAAAATTTGATATATCATACAATCTTTTTGGTGACAGGCCCATTTATTTTTGTCGCGGAAAGTCTTCATTTTTGCAGTAACATGGCCTAATGTGGTTAATTTATAATAGCTCATTTTTTTGCCCATTTGTTTTTTTTTTTTTTTTTTTTTGGGGGGGAAGCAGTTGACCATCTGTTAATTCACTTGTAATAGTATTATTAGGGCATTGCATTTTTGCTTATCAATTGGAATATATAGATAGCATCTTCGAAACACCGTTTCCAAATGAATTGATTCCTAAAACTCTAACACTCTATTGCATTTGTATATTTCTTCCGTCTCAAAATGTCTTTATTTTTGTTTGGAATTTTTTTAAGATAAATTTAGTTTTGTGATATATTTTCTCTTGTATTATTATGATAATGTGTTAAAAATATCAACTAATAAGTAAGGGTACTATTTACAATTCATGCATAATTAACTAACTATTAAAAAAATGAAAATGACCTATTTTAAGACAAAAATTCAAGTGAAGTAGGACACTCATTTTGAAGGGATTGAGTATTTAAGTTTTAAATTGGGTTTGTTAATGAGTTTAATTAATTAAAAAAAGTTATTATAACATTAATTGAGTTTTTTAGTTTAACACAATGGATTGCATGTCCGACAGTGAGCTGATCTAATTATGTTTTGAGCCCAAAATTAAACTTTATGTCATAGAAAAAATTAATTTCCTGTAAATCTAAGTTCAAAATTAGAAAGTTTAAAGGAGATGTATGAACAATTTTATTACACTAATAGGTTGTGATTAGTACACAATCCAAACTGAAACTCTGGCAAGGGTTTTAGAGTACCATTTTAGTGTAATTTTTAAATTTATGAAACCCATCATAATAAATTTCTTAAATTGCAATTTATCCGCTTTCTCCAAACACAAATTCCCATCTTGCAACATGAGCATTATAATTTTGCTAGATCTAATGTTAAAATATCTCATTTTACAACCAATAGAATAAAATCATTCTTTAATATTCACTAGATCCAATATTAAAAAATCCCTTCATATGTCAAATGGATTAAAATACTTTGTCCTGATTGTGCAAGTGTCGATCACACTAACAAAATAAAAATATAAGTATATGGTGACGTGTGTGAAATAATAAATTTCTTTACAGATTGAAACAATTAAGCTCAGCAATAGCAGTTTAGTTTGTAAAGAATGATGTTTTTTTTATTTATTTATTACAACAGCTGGACCCAATAAAGGCTGCTCTACGTACCCCTAAACTTAGGGGATCAAGCTGCACGTAGTTCTTTCTTGTACCATACAAAGACGATCGAGTTGATCTTCCCATTCTCTTTCAGTAGTGCACGTCTAAGTCCGTGTTGGGAACAACAGTTTCCCAAGGAAGTCCAGCTCTTCAGAGCTAAACAAAATGTCATCTTCCTTGGCCCACATCTCTGGATCATCAACTGCTGTTCCTACTGCTGCATTATGATCATGATCATGATGATCGTCATCATTACAGGTCTTCTGCTTTTGCTGCTGCTGCATGTACTGTTGATCACATTCCATACTCTTCAGCACTGATGTTGGTGTTGCTCCTCCATCTTGATCAACTGTTGTTGCTTCCTCATCCAATAACATGTGCCTTAGCTGTTGCAGCTTCACCCACATCTCTGGATCATCAGGTGTTGTTGCTGCTGCAATATTATGACCATCATCATTAATTTTTGTTTTAGTTGGGCTGATACCAAAATTCTTAGAGTTTTTTATCAGTACTGCACCTTGCTCATTATCCATTTGCCCAACATTACCATCATCTTTACAGGTCTGTTGCTCCTCATGAGTGTCATTAATGCATGAAGAAGAAGAGGAATCTTTCATCATCTTCTTGGTTTCTCTATCCTTCTTGATTCGGCACACCACATAATCTTTATTCTCAGACTCCTGCAATTAATTAAGTGCAACCAAATCAATTAATTAACTACTTGATCCATGCATGCCCTAGGCGCTACTTATTAAAATATATAAATCAACATAAATATGTACCTTAATGTGTGGAAGAAGTTGGCCATCAACCCTGAACTCGTGCATAATCCAACCTCGGATTCTTGGATCTTGTTTGTTCTTGGGGATGAACTTGAAACTTCTCTTGGATCCGATGTGTCCTTTGCCTTTACGTCGCCAATAGATGGGATCATCTCTCTGAGTCTTCCATGTGCCACTCTTGGTAACCCTATCCCACCTCTTCCCCTTCTCCATGCCCTTCTTCTTCAACTGTGTAAAGAAGTACATCACCGCCGTGTCATTGTCGTTGATCAACGGCTCCGCCGTATCTCCATAGATGTCACAGTCGGTGATTTCGTTGCAGTCTTGCAACGTACCCTTTATTTTCTTGTAAAGAAAGTGGAGGATGATCTCGTCGTCCGAAGGACAGAAACGGTAGCCTAACGGAAGAGAAGCTGATCTTGTTCCAGCCGCCATTGATGGATTTGATGTCACCATTGCCATGTATATTGCTCTTTGATCTCTCACTGATCAATATGCATAGAAAAGTAAGTGTAGTGTACTCAGTTGTATATATAGTGCTTCTTTAATTTCTAGAAGATCGGTTATGTTTGTTGTGATATTTAGATAGGTTTATTTTCTGTCGGTTATATATGTATTGGCAGTTTGTCACTATGAATTCATGTCGTATTAGTTATTACTACTCTTAATTGCTTCAATGTGTTGCTTTACCTATTTTTTGCATTTGATTCAATAATTTTTATTTTCGTATATATTATTTCAGTTCACCACTTGTTCTATTTTGTTATTTTTATCAATTTTAATTGATCAGTATTTGGTTGTTTTGGATATTGATGTCTCCATGCATCTATTTATCATTATCTAAACTTAATTAATATTAATATATAATGTATCTCTTACATTCAATGACGCAATCACATGTTTTTCTTCCCCTTTAGGAAAGGCCGACGTGAGAGGAACATTTAAGCCAATTAAAATTTCTGGTAAATGTAAGATTACAAGTTTCTAATTCATCAAACTTAAATTTCTAGGGTTTAGTAAGAGTTTTGACATAATAATAATAATAATAATAATAATAATAATAATAATACACAATTTAAGTCGTACCCGCATTGCACTGCAAAAATATTATGTCCAAACTTTAACCGGATAATATCACTCTATCTTGGTCTTGCTCAAATTTTTCAGTGAAGTCATAATCTTTTTATGAAGAAAGTCCACCATGATCTTTTTCTTCGAAAGACAAAAACAAAACTCTACAGGAGGAACATAACCTTTCGTTTTCCAATCAAGATGTTTCTAAAGTTGTTCGGAGGGGGTTGAAGGCGATGGACCTATCAACCTCAAAATCATCCCATTAAATCAAAATTCAAGTCATTCAACTCTAGAAAATTACCATTTCTCCATGAATTTTATTATTAAATATGAAAATACGTCTATGCATATTGTTGACCTATAAATATTTTTGAGTCTTTTCTACTGCATCAAATAGCCAATTTCATATATTTATTCAATATGTTAATCAAATCATTATACATTATCGGCCCAAATATTCAAATTTGGCGTAGAATTAGACCGGGCTTAGTTTCCAACTTGGTTCCATTATTATGCTTAATTGTTAAATTTATTGTTTAAACTACATTCAAATCAGACAAAATTAATTTTCACATCAAGGGTCCATGTGATATTTGATGTTGACACACTCAAATCAAAGCATGTACGAAATTTGTACATCATTAATCTATAATTTGTTGAAAAATTCAGTCCGAATAGAGTTAATTAAAAGACCCCTAGCATGGCATGTGACTCTTATAAATTCTTCTAAAGTCATGCATGCATCCCCATGTTTTTCAATTCCAAGTAGTCAATGAAACACCGACAAATGCGATTTTAAAACTGAGCAAATCACGGCCACCAATAAGATTAGCACAAAATCACACACTATAGCGAAAGACAGGCCGACACATTTCACGGCTCAGTTGATGGAGCTTTAACGTGGCTTTTTCTTTCCATTAAATGTCATTATAATATAATATATATCTATCCTCACCATACACCATATTTCCATAAATCCTCACCATCCACCACTTGACTCTCTTTAATTTCTTTCCCTCTATTTATCTACAACTCCTACTTCTCTTCTTCTTTCAAGCTCTAAAGTGCAAACCAACCATGGCTTTGTTGCTCACTCTCTTCTTCGTTTTCTTTTCTATCTTCAATGGCTCTTCCTTGGCAACAATGGCTTCTCCTCCTCTTGATGGTAAGCTCATGAACTCACTTACTTCAATGATTTACTATTATAGTTCATCTTTTGAATCTTATTAAGTGAAGCTTTTCTTCTAAGTTAGCTCATTTGCTTAATTTGTTGATCCATCTTCATGAAATCCCAAAAATATGGTGAAAAAATCTATACACATTTTGTCGTTTTATGTACATTGTCTTCTGTTAACTTGTTACACACATGCTTACTATGCATATATTTTTGTATATGTGCATACATTTTGTATCACACAGTAGATTGTGTTTCATAATGGAAAAGTTTGTATAACATGACAAAGTAGGCACTTGAAATCTGATTTGATTCCTGGGTTATCAGGTTAGATTTATCATATAAAACTTCATGGCGAAACAAATAGGTCATACCAACATGGATAAACACATTTTATGCCTAAAAGTGATATCCGACCCACCCCGTAACCTGAATCAACTCGGAGCTTATTTTGCCCGAATTTAGATTATGATATATTTATCATAGTCCGTACAAACCCGAGATCGTATAGCAATAAGATTCAAATATCACATCAACTATATATACAAAAAAACGCATGTACTGTCTCACGTTTGCCGCTGGTTTCCTTAATTGGATGGGTGTGATTTGTGGTTTCATTTTCAGGACTCATTCCAAATGGCAATTTTGAAGAGAGTCCCAAGCCATCAAACCTGAAGAAAACGGTGATCATAGGCAAGAACTCGCTGCCAAAATGGGAAATCACCGGATTGGTGGAGTACATCTCGGGCGGGCCCCAGACCGGCGGGTTCTTCTACGCGGTCCCGCGCGGTGTCCACGCCGTGAAGCTAGGCAACGAGGCCTCCATCTCCCAAAACGTCGTCGTCAAGCCCGGGTCCACCTACGCTCTCACTTTCGGGGCCACCAGGACCTGCGCTCAGGACGAGGTGCTCAGGATCACAGTCCCTGGTCAGTCAGCAAATCTACCCATTCAGACACTGTACAGCACTGATGGAGGTGACACTTATTCTTGGGCTTTTAAGGCAAGTACTAAGATTGTTAAGGTTACATTCCAGAATCCTGGGGTTCAGGAGGACCCCACCTGTGGACCCCTCTTGGATGCCATTGCTATCAAAGAGCTCTTGCCTCTCAACTACAAAAGAGGTAAAATCCACTGCCTATGACTCTTTGTTTTGTTTAGATTTACTTTCAATTTTTAAATGCAAAATATAAAGTTAGTGGATGCATTTTTATGGTATCCCCTTTATATTTTTAATATTTAATCTTTCTTTTCATTTCTTTATTTGAGTTTATATGTACGTCTTCTGCTACAACTGATTCTTTTCGGTCCACACGTAAAACTAAAAACGAAAATGAGCTCTTATCTACTTTCGTTGGTTCACTCACAAAGTTATAATAAGAATAAACTGGACTCCCTACCTTAAACGAATGCAAAGTCTTGTGCAAAGTCTTGAGCTTTTAAGTTGAGATGATTCATTACATGACATCAAAGTTGTGGTTTAGGTCTAGTGATCTGTTTTTGTTGTCGTCATTCTTGATTCACGTGCAAAGTCTGTTGTGTTATTCGGTCTGCACGTGAAACGAATGTAATGCATCTCACATCGAAATAACGTGAAAACTGTTGTTGTTTAATATACTAGTTGAGTCATGCATCTATCCATATAATTTTCTTAGTTGGTGAGGCAATTCAGATTAAATCAAATCTTAAAGTTAAAAAAAATCAAATTTGATCCATACTTTTTTATTTTCAAATAATTGTCTTGTTTGTTTGTGTGAGTACATATATAAGAAAAACTTGGAAGTGCTAGCTAGACATATGCAGCTATATTTTGTAAACAATTTTGAGCAAAGGGTTGACATTTTAATTTTTACATAGGTAACTTGGTGAAAAATGGCGACTTTGAAATCGGTCCCCATCTGTTCAAAAACTTCTCAACCGGAATTCTCCTTCCCCCTCACCAACAAGACTTGATCTCCCCGCTCCCGGGATGGATCATCGAGTCCCTAAAACCAGTCAAGTACATCGATAGCAAGCACTTCTTCGTGCCATCAGGTCACGCCGGAATTGAATTAGTGGCGGGAAGGGAGAGCGCTATCGCCCAAATCATCCGGACCGTGGCGAACAAATTTTACAAGCTCACATTTAGCATTGGAGATGCAAAAAATGGTTGCCATGGGTCAATGATGGTTGAAGCTTTTGCTGGCAAGGAAACATTGAAGCTCCCATACACTTCAACAGGAAAGGGTGGGCTGGCCACAGGTAGTTTCAGGTTCAGAGCAATATCAAACAGGACAAGGCTAACATTTTATAGTGCCTATTACCATACAAAGCTCAATGATTTTGGTCACATGTGTGGTCCTGTATTGGACAATGTTATTGTCTTCCCTGTCTCTAATTAGGTTAATTACTCACTAAATTTGGACTATATGAGCAATTTTTGATTTATGGGATTTGCAAATGTGTATTGAAAATTGAGATGGTAAATTTTCAAGGGCCATTAAGGGTCTTCTTTTTATTCCTTACAGAAATATTTGTCATGAGTGTTTTGAATTTTGAACTTATGCTTCTATCAAGGTTTGTATGAACTCTTCACACGTATAGTATTGTAATATTAAAAAGAGTGTTCAGATTTTCAGCCATGTATGATTTATCAATAGAGACTTTAAGTCAAGACGTAAGCTAAAAGAATCCAAAAAAGCACTCTGCGCTTTAAATTTATTAAAACGGATATGAGTGTTAAATATCGTCAACTGGTTAACATATTATTTGACTGAGAGACTCAACCAATAAAAAAATCATGATGCGCCGTAATATCATTAAAAAAAAAAAAATCTCAATAATAATTTATTGATAAAAACCCTTAGCTAATTTGTGGAGATATCTCATCAAATAACGTCATACTCAACCTAACAAATTTGTGGGCAAATAGCGATCGTCCATATTCATTTAACTTTGTCTTGCCTTTCGATAAATAAAGTTCAAAGTTCAAATGTTCTCCAAGTGTTGCAACTTGCTGCTTCGCTCCAATGCAAAAAACTGCACTCTTGTGTCGCTGTATGTAGAATTGAGCGCGAGTCCAAAAGGATCACAACAAAAACAGCGCGATCATGGAGGAAGAAGAAGAAGAAGACTTTGAGCTCCAACGTCTCTGTCACTTGATTTGTAATATAATAAACACAAGACCTCGCAATGTAGATATTTTTTTCATATTCTGATCAAATCTCCGGTGGAAATGGTCGTCGACATGGTGGCCTGCGAGATTTTGAAGCCCCGAACCGACAATCGGGAGTACCGGAGAATCGTCCTCCCCAACTCCCTCGAAGTCCTTCTCATCAGCGATCCTGATACTGATAGGGTTTCCAATTCTTCCACCTCTATTCTTAATTTTGCTTGTATGAAATTTAAACCGATTGTGTAATTTGTTTGTTATTGTTGCTGGTGGCTGGTTGTGGTTCAGTGTGCTGCTTCCATGGATGTCAGTGTTGGCTTCTTCAATAACCCCGAAGGAATCGACGGCCTCGCTCATTTTCTAGGTTGGTATTTTTATTTTTTTCGGGGTCTGTTTTGCAATTCAATCTGTATTTTTTAAAGATTATGTGAAAACAGGACACTAATTGTTTTGGTGGAGGGCTTGTTTTATTTTAACTCATTTTAATTTTGATGTTTTTGTTTTTTTGGAGAACTGGTTGAGGTGAATTTAGAAAATCTATGGTTCTGCAATGAAATATAGTCATGCAATTCCAGACTTGCAGTTGTTCGTGTTGGATATGACCTGGATCTTAAATCATTAGTGATTAAAATATGTAGAACACATAAATATAAAGGGTGCTATAATTCTATTTTTTATTTTTTATTTGAAGATATTTCATTCTGATTCCTTATAATTTGTATGCATATGTAGAGCATATGCTGTTTTATGCCAGTGAAAAATATCCTGAGGAGGATAGTTACTCGAAGTATATTACACAGGTACTTGTTGTAGTTTAGGCTCTAGTTCTTGCAGACTTTTTTTTTTTTTGGCTTTGTCACTCCCTTTCTCTATAGTTGCTCTCTTTGATATGTTGGTTTGCATTCTATATCTGATTTATGTTAATGGTACATAGCATGGTGGCCGTACAAATGCCTTCACATCTTCAGAACATACCAACTTTCATTTCGATGTTAATGCTGATTCTTTTGAAGAGGCTTTGGACAGGTAGATGCTGATTTTCCATTTATTTTTGCTTTTAGTTTCATCTGTGTTCTTGTCAAGTATGTGTTACTTGATGCCTGCCTATGGTTTGTGTTCAGGTTCGCTCAGTTCTTTATTAAACCATTAATGTCAGCCGATGCTACATCTAGGGAAATCAAAGCTGTTGATTCTGGTTTGCTGTCTCTCTAAAGCTGGTTTAAAACCTTACTTCCAATTTTCTTTATTCTGAGAAATTGTTGATCATTACTCTCTCTCTCTCTCTCTTACAGAACACCAAAAAAACTTACTCTCTGATGCTAGGAGAATGCACCAGGTATCAATCGTGTTTCTTGCTAGCTTTCTTAGATCATTAATTTAGTATATCTTTGCATGCTTCATTGTCCATTTGGCAATCTCTAAATAAAAAAGTTTAGGCTTTATTCAGCTGTTTAGGCTATTCCGGATTGGGCTCCAAGTGCAATTCAGTGCTCACATTTATGGTTTCCTTGCAATTAATGCAATATACTAATGTGCATCATTTTTAACAACCACTTTAATCGACCACATGTCTTGATCATTATAAGTTTGTTTGGATGACAAGGAACCCATGATGAAGTTCTGTCTTCTTTATCTGGGATATTGATGAAAGTGACCTAAGAGGAAATAGAAGGTTGGGATCTTATTGAAGAGGAAAAGGTCAAGATATGGCCTCACTAAAAATAAAAATAAAAACTAATAGTAAAAGGCAGAAGAAGAAAGGAAATGAACTTATATGTGAAATCAGAGAATATGTGTCTTGTTTATTCACAGAGGGCAATGCCCATTTAT
>JAYMTE010001674.1:0-12713 GCA_036897545.1 Pelargonium fulgidum
GTGATTATCATATATAATATTATTAACTATTGTTATTAGTTAATATAGTGATTTTTTTTGTAACTTATGGGAGATGAAAAGTCTCTCAATGATAGAGGTAGAAAATATTATTTTGGTGAGGTGGCAACACCTAATGCATTTTCACCAACTTTAACTACATATGTATGATTTGATAATTCAAATAGTGTGATAGGGATGAGATCAAGAGTTATATTGTAATTTGAATACTATCTCTAGTTATTAATTATAGGCTCTTAGACATATTAGTGAGTGGTCGAATATTTGGGTTTAGTTTTAGTTATTAGTCGGGTTTCTCATCTTTCTATATTCGTTTCTCCCTTTGAAAATTACCGTATCGATCGGTAATTCTTTTCTCATTCTCGATCTCAGTCTCCTTACTATAAACTGAATGGTCTCTTTTATCTCCCGAAGGTTGCTAATTCGTCAATCCTTTTTTTTTTCTTCTCATGTATTAGTTTGGATTCATAAATAAAAGTGCATTATGTTTTCGTATACTAATCCGTATAATTTCAAGTTTGTACCAGAGGCCTTCATGGTAGATACTTGAAGGCCCCTTATTTGATAGATATAAATAAGAGGAATGAATGTATTGTATGATTGTGTTAGAGAACTTAAATTTTCGAACGGTTATATGTTGAATTTGGCGTCGATGAGAGAAAGAACAAGTTATTTGCCCTAGAATCCAATTTGTCTTCATCTTCAGTATCTTGGTTTTAATCAGGAGATCAATCCATTGCTCTCTACTTTAATACTTTAAAACTGATAATTTACTATTCAAATAGGACTATAACAAAGTCAATACTTTAAACTAATAATTTACTATTCAAATAGGACTACAACAAAGTTGATATTAAACTAGTGGTTTGAAGACTAATCCACCCAAAAAAGTCTAACAAAATGACCTAATACCTAACTAGCTCGTGGGTTACTAGGTTCGTAGACCAACCCGTAAAAAAATATTGAGACTACCAAACTGAACCACAATGGCTTAAATATTATGAATAATCAAATCAAATGCACTGAAATCCATTAACATAAATAATCAAGTAAAAGGCATAAAAATCCTATCCTCCAACATGAAGAGAATGAACATCTGACAATGATTACACTTGAAGGCATTAGTGATGCACATGTTCTCTTATATCCTATGGTCACATCATGTAACAAACTCAAAACATATGTACTACTAAATTTATTACAATAATATTACTGATAATAGCATATAATTATATTTGTAAGAAACATCATAAAACTTATTTTCAGGACTAAAGAAGTATTTGATAAGTAAATAATACTATTCAAATTTAATACAGCTTGAAAGCGTTCAAATCAATTGAATATAAAGATAAGACAATCTTGGGTTTGTCATCAAAACAATATGGAAAAAATGGAGTTTACAACACTAATTATTGTAAGTATTTGATTAGTATTCAAAAAATCAGTTTGGTCTATTTAATTGCAATTCTTATTGTTGAAATTCAAAAAAAGTTAGCTGCCATTCTTGCTGACTTGCTGTATATAGTCAACAGCCAGTCACAGTCTCTAAAAGTAATTTATAAACATATGAAGCTCTAGCTTAACCAGATTCAAAGAATTGTGTATTCTTTTTATTATTATATATTGTGCTAAGTTTTATTTTATTTTATTTGTTAGTTAGTTTATTAGTTTCTTAAATACGATCCCTTACTTCATTTTTTTTTAATTTTCCATCTAAAGACTATAAGAGTAGTATAAAACTTATTTGCGGGACAAAGAAGTACTATTTGACAAGTAAACAATGAAATTCAAATTCATTTAATATATTAAGAGGTTGTTAACATTAACTTCAAAAATATAGCTCGTAATAAATAGTAGGGAAAGACTATTCCCACACCTTAAAAGGCTTCTTCCACATCCTTATACTTCAATAAATTGACAAACATACCCTTTATTTATTTAATTTTTGTTATTTTTTATTATTTGAAAGAAATAAAAATTATACCATTAATTCTTTCAAATATATTATACCATTAATAACTCCTATTTTATCTCAACGAAATCTAAATTTTACATTTTTAGGAATAGATTTTACATTTTTTTTAAAGAATTTATCTTTCAATATCAAATATTTTTAATAGATTTACTCATTGTTTTACAAATCTAATGCATAAAAATCAACGTTTCTCTTCCTCATAGTTGAATGTCACCTTAATTTGCTGTTCTTAGCAATATTTGTGAATTACTTTCAAATGATACCTAATACATTTTTGTTGTGTACTTTTAAAAAAAAAATACACAGTAGTAGACCAAACTCATTTACCATACCTACACGGCCATCACACCTACCCAAGATAGCTCTCCCAATGAGATTATAGAAATGCAACTAATAAGGCCTTGATACTCTTTTTTCATCATTTGTTCATTGACATAAGAAAAAAAGTTGAGATTATACATTCTGCATTATAATATATGTTTTGTTGTATTAATAAACGTCTCTACAATATCTATTTTTGATAAAATATAATTCCAGTAAATCATTTTAATTTAGATGTTGATATTCCCTCCCACCCCCGCCCCCCGGTACAATAAAGTTGTAATTCACTAGTTATTTCAGATGCTCGCCAAATCTGAAATACATGGATAAGGATGTGGAGGAAAGCCTATTTGGGTGTGGAAATAGCATTTCCCTAAATGGTAATAGTTGATTGATGTTATTCTCAAAAAAAAAAGAAAAAAAAATTCTAGTTCAAAAAGACAAATAAAAATAATAACTTTAAAGTTAACCAAAAAATTGATTATGAAATAAGTATATGAGTAATTAAAAGAAGGGAAAATTACAATAACACCTCTAAACTAAATATCTTTTGCAACTTACTATCCTAAACTTAGGGTCGTAACTTTGGACTACCCTGAACTACGCACAATTTGATTTTGTCCATAATTTCTTTAGTTAATGCTTAAAAGAGCAAAATACCCCCATATTTTCATTTTTTTTAATAAATATATATAAATATAAAAAAGAACGTCTTCAACCTCTCAGCTCTCGCCATGGCCGGCGATGCTCCGACGATGCTATGGCGACGTCGACGACGATGATGCTCCAATGAGGTGGACCATGAACGGAGAGAGAGGAAGCAACTGCTCCGGCAATCCAGATATGGTTCGTGACTGCTCCAACTCGACTTCAGATCTGGTCGCTATTGAGAAGAGCTCGTCGTTGTTTCCTTCCTCTGCTTCGCCATCATCGTCGTGCTCTCTGGCATGCTAGACGACTTAGGTGGCCGGCGAGGTGAACCGTGAATGAAGAGAGGAAGCAGCTGCTCCAAGTTGATTTGAGAACTGGTCACCGTTGAGAAGAACTTATCATCGTCGTTGTCCTTTGCTTCATTGTCGTCGTTGTGCTCTCCAGCATGAGAGATGACATAGGTTGCCGGCCAGATCTGGATTAGGTTTAGTGTTTTTATTTGATTTTATGAAGTTTCTGGCGAGTTCATGATGTTTTCGGCGAGTTCATGAATTTTCTAATGAGTTCATGAATTTGTTGGTGAGTCTATGAATTTTTCGACGAGTTTAGATTGAAGAAGAAGTGTAAAGTCAAAGACATTTTGGGGTTTTAAAAAAAATTAATCATGTGTCCAGCACATGACCAAACAGTGTCATTTTCTGTGAAAGCGATGGATGGAATCAAACTGTGCATAGTTCAGGGTAGTCCAAATTTACAACCCTAAGTTTAAGGTAGTAAGTTGCAAAAAGGGTTTAGTTCAAGGTTGCTATCTGTAATTTTCCCTTAAAAGAAAGATAGAAGAACATATATGTTTACTTAGTCAAAACAACTCCTCTATAGTGCTCATGAACTCAAAAATCAAAAGTTGGAGTACCAAACTATTTTATTTTAGCTCATCAACAAAAGTTTATAAATAATTTTAGATTTTCAATTGTAATCAAACACTGAAAATAGTAATTTGGTATTCCTAAATATGTTTGACCGGCCCATAAGCTAATACAAACACCTTCAGAGTTTAGTACGTGATTAGTATTGGAAAAAAAATATCAGTTTTGGTTTATTTAATTGCAATTATTATGGCTGAAATTCAAGAAAGGGTGGCTGCATTTCTTGCTGTGCATGTATATAGTCAACCGCTAGTCACTACAAGTAATTTATAAAAAGCTTTATAAAATTAAAACATAACTAATAAGAGTTTGTCACGTACGTATTTAATTTGTCTCTCTTTAAGTTTTTAGTTGTTGATTTAAGTTTTTTTTTTTGTTTTGTTTTGTTTATTAGTTTCTTCCCATGTGAATTCTTAATTATGAGTCCTTACTGTATTTTCAATGGATGTTTTCCATCACATTACTTGAAAGGTCTCAACTTACGTGGTCGGTTTATTTTGCTTAACTAATTATAAGATTAGGTTCTTAGAAACAACAAAAATGTTGTGGTTTAAAGACTTAGGTGCTCATTGTAAAATTTAGGTTGTGTTTGGTGACATGAATTTGATACGACGCAAGCAACTAATGTTAGTCTAAAAACAAAGGTCACATCCGATACGATGCAAACATCCGATACGATGCAAGTAACTAATACTACATCCTGTACGACGCAAAAAACTAATATTATGTCCGAAGAAGATGCAAGTAGCTATGCTACGTCTGACACGACACAACCAATTAATGTTATGTCCAAGCAACACAAACAATTAACACTGTGCTCGACATAACACAAATAACTAATACCACTTCTACCAAGACATGTTGGGCTAAGTGGTTAATGTCACTTTAGATTTCTTCTGAGATCTCAAGTTCGAGCCTCATTGTCGACGGTATGAGGTGGAATTTTTGGGGTGGGGTTCAGGGTGACGCTTCCTTTGGGGAGTGATAAACATTATTACTTCGAGTATAATGTCCCGTTGCTGATAAATAAAAAAACTAATACCTCATCTAATGCTAATACGAACAACAGTCCGATAAATGATGAACATAATCACCTAGGCAACCTATAGCTAGGAAACGAAAAATTAAAAGCAACGTCAAATTTATTCCTTCCAACCAAGGCGGGAAAACAACAACAAGGTTACACTAAAACAATCAAACAAATCACTGAATATTCTCAAGGACGACGTATAGATGTGCTCGACTGAAATGAAGCATCGAACGACCAGCTGAGGATTTTAGCATAATTGGAGGAAAAGGCACCCAGCCCGGCCAAACCCTAAAATCGGCTGAGTTAGAAGTGTCTTCGAATCATGGGTATCCAAATAACCGAGATAAAGTTTCGCCGGATCTTTCAAATAGGCATCTAACCGCCTAGAGGAGGGCACACTAGACCACCTTAAGTATCATGTGATTGCCAATTTTCTCTAAAATATTTGTCCCAAAATAATTATTAGATTTCAATTTTAATTATTTAGTTATGTATAAATTAGTAAGACTACTCAAGTCTTTTCTCAACATAATTAAGACAAAACAAGTCTAACTTTTTTTCCAATACAAGGCTACACAAGTCTTCACTCAAGAGTTCTACTTGAAACTTAAGGTTCTGATACCACTTTGTTGGAAAATAAACTCACATAGAATAGTAGAAATCCACAAGAGAAAGAATATTTTTTCACACATAGAATGACTTGGTACAAACGCAAATGACGTCTCTACTATTTATAGTTGTGCATCTACCTATGAAGGGTCATGCAATGAAAAGATACAACTTTACACATCATCCCCATATACATAAAGGTTATCACACTCCACGTGCAGTTAAAAGATGCATCTCTTCAACCTAACGAAAAATATATACATGATGAGGTACATGCCTTAACATTTATAACTCTACATGAAAACTACGTAAAATGTCAAAATTATCTTCAAGAGATAGTATCCGAGAGCTTACTTCAAGTGTAATGTAAGGCCTGAATGGTGCTAAATTAGGGTTTGTTATTGGTGTTTGTGGTGGTGAACCTGGACCTGGATTTTCACCATCATTTATACTTAAGTTATTGTCCTCTTCTCCATTAGTTTTAGTTACCATCTCAATGATCGTGTTGTCGGGTGGTGATTTCAGATATGACGATGATGAAGAACTCGAATTTCTTCCATAAATATAGTCAATTATCGTCATTAGTGTGTTTCGTGAATTCCCTGTGTATGCTAATAAATATTAGTGTACATGAAAATGTTTGTAGATAATAATGCAAATGTGATAGACAAACAACATATTGTAAACATGAAAATGTCTCAGATGATGAACGAGGAGGGACAATTTTAATTTTTAATTTTTTGCAGAGTCAAACTGTTGCAAAAAAAAAGATAATATCAAAATTCTTAAGGCAATAAGAATTTAAATTTCATCAAATTAGAGGGCTGAGTACTATAAATTTTATATGGAAAATATGAAATATTTTAAAAAGTGTAGGACATAAACTCTCTTCATCACAAAATAATTTATCACTTTCACTCAACAAAAGAAAATTGTTCCAAATAGTTGTCCACTTTCTATAGATAGTTATTTATATATGAGTTACCAATAATAATATCCCTGAAAATAAGACAGTTGAAACCTATTGAATTTGTTACAACAAATTCACTTTTGCACAGTACAAATATTAGATATTGAACAAACAAGCGTTCTCAATAATATCTGAGTATGCGCTACAAAAAAAATTGTAAATTGTAACAGAAATTTTATATCTCACACGTTTATGACGGAAATTTCCATCACACACATATTTGTGACAACCCAAATAATGACATAAATATTGTGTCACAGTTTCTTTACAAATTACATTTTGTGATTGAATTCCATAAGTCTGTGACATAAATTTTATGTCACAAATCACGGAGTTTTATGGTAAAGATTTTACACTCAAAAACAGCTATGAATGAGGTTTTAGGTGATACCTAGTAGTGGTAGAGGTCTTGCTTGAGTGTGAGAAAGAGCAAAAAGTGCAAGAATAACCAGAATCATCATTGGAGCACTAGTACTAGTCTTCATGTTGTGTTTCTTTTGATGAACTATCATTTGAGATCATAAAGTAGACAATTGAATCTATGAGCTTTATATAGAGGTTGAAGTCAAGAAAATGTGGTCATGAATGTTCATGTAGAACAAAAGATAATATATATATATATATTCCTTAGCTAAATTGACCTTTCTTTGGTGCAAGCTTATTTAATTGTACAACATTTGTTTTTGTCCTTAAAGTTGAAGGCAATCTACAACTTTTGTGCTTGGGTAGTCACGATTCCGCGTTCTAATTACACACTTGCATGTGGAAACAAAACTATATATATTTTTGCTAAATTTGACTTAAGCCAGTGATGTAAACTGGATATTTCTTATTGTACTGAGTGAAAAGAATCTCACATAAAATAAGTATGAACTGAACTAACAACATATAATTCTGTCAATAACAAGATTGATTTGTCAATTGTAAAAATTCATTGTTCCAACTGTGTGCGTAGGATGAGATCTCAGGATCGATTCTCACTCAACACATTCTTGGCGGTGGTGGTGTGAGAGACTACTTTGATGCAGTCAGGTGCCAAAAGCTCTAGGCTAGAGTTAAGAGGCTTTGTTTCTTTCCTGAACACTAGGCCGTCGCAAGATAAGATTTCGACACTTATATATTTGTATCAAAACAAAGCTAGAGAGTATAAATTCAACTTATTTTGTAACTGAGTTTCATATCTGTTCTGAAATTAACGGGTCGGTTGCTTGGTTTGTAAGTGTAAAAGAAAGGGCTCACCCTTTGAGCTATATTTCATTATTTTGGGAGTGAGAAGACCCATATAACTCAACACTTCCTCCGTCTTCGAATGGTTTTGGTTTCTTTTTCTAGTAAATATGTGTTTTTTAAATAAAATGTTAAATTTTAATTTTGATATTACTTATAAAAGTTTGGATTTTTAATTTCATTATCGCTTTTATCACTTTCTCTTAATTACGTGTAAGTCTTACATTTTTTATCCCATTTTAGGTAGGGGTTTAACGTGTGTACTATCAAAAGCTTTTTAAAACAACAGTTTTCTCATGTGTATGTGTGTGTGTATATATATATATATGAGGTTAAGGATCCTAAGCCAAGAATTTTTTGGCTTAAGCTAAGTCATCAATAAAGTGATGACACATCATTAAAAATACTGGATTAGGGCGATTCGCTCCGCTCCCACTAATTTACTTGGATGGGTATATATGAGTGAAATTAAATGAGGTGTCAACACCTTATTGGTTTGGCTTAGACTAAGCCAATAAACTCTTGGCTTAAATTCCTTATTCTCTCTTTCTATATATATTTACTCAATTTATGCTCTTATTCTTCGAGTATAAGAAAATTCAATCCTGGAGAACTATTCTATGTTAATATCTCTAGAAATTTTAGACGAACTGAGATCTGACTATTTGACACTTTATGTATGCTCTGACTAGTTTTTGGCTCACTCGTGCCTAGAATTTTACGCATTACATTATAAATAAACAAGAGAAGGTTGGAAACAAATAAAAAATCTAAATACACTTGAAATCTGGAAAGGTTAACTTCAAATCAAACTCTAACTTGATCTACTGTTCAAACTGGTTGAAATCTGGAAAGGTTGCTCAATGAAATATAAATGTGCAACATGTATTCACTTGTTTGTTAAGTGTTCTGCCTCTACAGTCTCATCTTCGAGACATAGGGCTCTCAAAATCATTAATCCAAACTTTACTATTGCACTAATATCGTGTAAATCTAGACAAGTTTAATGAATAAAAGTCATTACAAAGAATTACTACAATTAAGATCTGTTTACTTAAAGGAAAATGTTAAATATCTCAAATTTTGTACAAAATTTCTTTTACAAAGTGATATACAATTTATCTGACACACGCACACACACCTACATGCGCACGCGCGCACACACACAGATATATTTATATATAATTTTTTGGTTTAAAATTAGGTTTTAATGAATAATAATCCGACATATATGATACCATCAAGCTCCCACAAAATTTTTCCGCGGAGCACCCGGTTTATTTTTTATTTTTTGAATCCCGAATTAAGCACCTGGTTTATAAGATGTATTGTATATGTGGCTCATTGTGATTATGTTAAGTAATGAATGAAATAATAGATGTGTCATGTCTTATAAATTGATATATTCAAATTCATTAGTTTCGCTAAACAATATTATTTGCTAATTTCTTGTTAATTTGGCTGATTTTCCAAAGAATAAGAACAAATTTAGGTGGAGTTCGGTGAGATAATTTTTTTTTTTTTTTGGTCTCCCTAATAAGTCTAAACAAAAAAAAAGTTGTAAAATGTTACGAAAATCTGTTAGAAATTTATTTTTCGTTACAATTCTGTCACAAATTATGACAAAAATCACATTTTATATCACACACACTTATGATTGAAATTTCTGTCACAACCATTTATGACAACCTCAACAATGAAAAAAAATATTTTGCCATAGTTCCTTCACAAAATTGCATTTTATGACAGAAATCCATAGATTTGTGACATAAATTGCTATCATAGATCACAAATTTTTTTTTTTTTTAGTGTTAAGCTATGCGGGTTTAAGGCTAATTTCTTAAAATACTGTCACGCTACAAGTAAATACATCTTCTAAAAATACATTTTGCATACATAAGGGTCCAAACTCAAATAATCTTCTTCAAGATTTTTTTATTTTGTGTGTAAAATATATATGTGAACAATATATATTGTGTTTGGTAAATTTTTTATACATAGAAAAATCGAGATTGAAAATATATTTTGTAAAATTAAAAAAATGAGACTATACAAACACAATCTTCAGACCGGTAGATGGTTGTTTGAAAATAGGCTATGTAATATGTAACAAAGAAATCAAGAAAAAAATGTAGCTTACATCATTAATTATTGTATGTCATACATAAATATGTGATTATAGTGTTGAATAAAAATAATTTTGGGTTTGATTAATTGAAATTCTTGTGGTGTGAATTCAATATAGGTGGCTCCATTTCTTGCTATGTACAGTCAACGCCAGTCACATTCACTACAAGTAGTCATATATATTCTGTCCGTCTAAAAAATAACTGGTAGACGGAGGACAATAATGATGGACCACAAAGCTCAAACCAAACCAAAGAAACCAAATCGAGCTTTGGTTTCTTGTATATTTGATTCTAACTTAAAACCTTAAATTGATAAATGGATGACCGACGTGTATCAAGTGACAAATTTTTTTTTTATTGTAGAATACATTATTAACATGAGTGAAAAAATTCGAGCTTGTAATTCTCTGATACTTTATTAGAGACGACCAACTCTACTAAAAATACAATCTAATAATTCAAATCCATGTTTGTACTTTTAAAATTATTCGCAATCGCCAACCATAATATCCAAACTCGCATGAACAGTTTTGAATATTTTGAGTAATTGCATGGAAATTCAGAAACAAAAGAAAGTCCATCAGTAGAGAGTGTGGTTGGTTAATCAGCGGCAGCTACTAGGTCAATACATAGGTGCCACGATTTTAACACTTTAATTATTATGCACGTACAAATAGAAAACATGCAGGTCAAACCGTCAATCACTTTGAAAATGTTATAACCAAATAAGAGAAGAAAATGAAAATTAATATTAGTTGGTTAGGTCGTCTGATTTTGGTCGATCACATTAAGTTGAATGTACTGACATCCTCCTCATCAGCCTAAACAAGCAAGGAGAAAACACTGAAATTATCTTATTTCCACCTAAAGAACGCGAACCATTGAGAACGATTGTGCATGGAGCTTAAGACGATCGCATGAATGTGGTTGTTGACCGTCCCTTGCCACCTCCAGGTCTGCCATCTGATTCAACAACGAACTCGAAAACTTATCAAAAGACTCCAACCTAACCACCACCTTTCACGCCACATTTTTCTTCCTTGCAACCGCCACATGCCTCCAATTGTCCCATGCACGCCCAATTGGAAACTCAATGCGAATTTACTGTTACACAAACCCAACATTTTAATTTGCTATCAAGCAAAATCCCACTATCTTGACAAGAAAAACCGTCATTAGTTATTTATCAACTCAATAAACCACATCCGCTCTAGAAATCAGACGCAACCGTACAATTACCTTGGGCGATTCTCAAATCGGCTGTAAACAATAAAATATTTTGATGTAAAAAAAAAATATACAAAACAAGTACCGTACATTAGTGCATTGTTTTATATTATAAATGTTTTTTTTATATTATTTAGATATTTCTTATATTCATTGTTACAATCAACTTATTGCTAAAATTAGTAAGATTGATAATTAATTTTGAATATATATTAATTTAGAAGTTAACACAAACAATTTGGACTGATTTTCAGAAACGTGAAACATGTTAGGTGATCAAGAACAGAAACTTGGGACAAAGCAAATACGAAGAAAACCTGCTCTCATACACTACAACATAATCACACAAGTAATTCATTTCTGTTTCCAGCTAAGGACTTTGTGAAAATATCGGGTAGAAAATTACTTTAGATGAGAAAGAATTGAAATTTAATTTCACACTAATTAACTAGCTGATAGGAACATAAATACAACATTAATCAAACAAAATGAAACAGTTGAGTTATGACTAGCATTAGGATCGTCAACAGCTCTTATTCCTTCCTAGATAAACTTAGGAAGATGAAACCAAACTAAAAACTGAAGGCACAGGTTTGGGCCGCGGTAGGTATTGTGGCGACGGCGCACCTGGACCGTCACCGTCTTTTACTTGATGTTTTGAAGATGGCTGAGCTTCGAGTATCAAGAGATGATCAAGGCTTAATGGTACTGAAATAGGGTTTTGTCTCGGTTCCTGTTTTGGTGACCCTGAACCATAGTCATCACTATCTTTTACTTGATGTGTTGGTGGTGACTCAACTTCAAATATCATGAGACAACCAGACTCTACTAATAATGTTGAAGTAGAGTTTGGTTTCGGTACATGTGTTGGTGACCCTGGACCATAACCATCACCATCTTTTACTTGATGTGTTGGTGGTGACTCAGCTTCAAGTATCATGAGATGACCAGACTCTACTAATTTTGAAGTAGAGTTTGGATTCGGATCTTGTGTTGGCGACCCTGGACCATAATCATCACCATCTTTTACTTGATGTGTTGGTGGCAACTCTGCTTCCAGTATCATAAGAGATGAGTTTGGTCTCGGATCCTGTGTTGGTGATCCTGGACCTGGACCATCACCACCTCCCACTGGAGCACCGTCCCTCTCTCCATAAATTTCAGTCACCATCGCGATCATCGTGTTGTCGGGTGATGGAAAAGGTCTTGCTTGAGCAGGAGAAAGAGCAAGAGCAAGAGCAGCAACAATCACCAGAAACAACATTGAAACACTAGCAATAGTCATGACCATCTTGCTTTTGTTGTTGCTTCTTGTGATTAATGAGGATTTATGATAGAGAGACAAGTGAATCTATGAGCTTTATATAGAGGTTAAAGTCAAGAAACTATACTCATAGTTCATGGAGAAGAAATATATATAAATTCTTTGACCTAACCTAACTGTGAGACTTAATTTGTTTATTTTAGTCCATGCATATTTGTAGAAACATAAATATTATATTAAGCTAGTGACGTACCAATATCTACTAGTCTTTTAACTCTAGTGCATTTTACGCTATATAGATTAATAGAGTCAAATTTGATTAAATTGAGCAAACAAGAGGAAAAAGAATGACAAAATCCAATTATC
>JAYMTE010001675.1:0-12713 GCA_036897545.1 Pelargonium fulgidum
CTTCTTCTTCCAGCTACAATAATCGCCGATCAGCCCACAGCGATGCAAGAAACCGAATTGCACGATTTGTCCGACGACGCCGACTACGCTGCTTCGCAGCAACAAGTAAGCAACCGATCAATCTATTGATCGCCCTTAAATTTCGGCCCAATTGCTTTCAGAAAAGCACTCGCAAGCTTCAATTTTACATCAGTTTTCTATTCCTAATTTAGTTCCGGTAATTTTGTATAGTTGATTTGATTGCTGGTCTTGTTGATTGGGTTTAGGGGTCTGCGAGAATGATGAGGTCCGATAGTATTGATAGTAGAACGAGCTCAGCTAGCGAGCCTGATGGTGCCGAAGTGGTTTACAAGAAAGATAATGTCACTATCCATCCCTCCCAGTTTGCCTCCGAGAGGATTAGCGGAAGATTGAAGTTAATTAAGCAAGGATCGGCTCTCTTTATGGTAATTATTTTGCTAATTTAGTTGCTCTTGATCTGTACTTTGACTACTAAGTGTTTGTGAAATGATTGTTTGAATCTCTTGTTTTGTTTGTGTGGGTGATGGTAGGCATGGATTCCATACAAAGGGCAAAACTCAAATGCAAGGCTGTCTGAGATAGGTTAGCCCTGGTCTAGTAACTTTTGGACTGAAAATACTTTCTTATGCTTTTGGGATAGTTACTGAGTTGTTGTTGTTGTTGTTGTGTTTTTGTTTAATGCAGATAGGAATCTTTACACAATAAGGGCTGTGCCTTTTACGGATGTAAGGTCTATACGCCGACACACTCCAGCACTCGGGTGGCAGTACATCATTGTTGTTATGTCATCAGGTAGAGCCGACTCAGCTGAATTGTGTTTATGTATTAATTTATGTAATGGAATGACATTGGGAGGATAAAATGTGTTTTCAGGGCTTGCGTTTCCTCCTCTTTACTTCTACAATGGAGGCGTCCGTGAGTTCCTTGCTACAATAAAGCAACATGTTTCTCTTGCAAGGTTAGTTATTGTTTGGGCACGATGTGTTTATTTGGGTTTCCCTATTTAAATTGCTGACTAGCATATGTTTTATCATTTATGCTAAAGCTAACTTCTAAGAATAGAATAAAAAAGGTGGTCTGGTGCATTTATGGATGCATTCATACTCCTATATTGAAGAGAGGTTGTTTCCTTATTCGAATACTCGTGCATGTGCCTTTAATATCACAAGGTAGTAACCCTACCTTGTGCCAAGGCTTACCTTTGTCCCTAATATAAAGTATTAAAGCTGAAATTGTCTTAAAAAAATGGAATGTAATGTATGATGATAAAGATTGCACCCTTCATAATTGTGTGTCATATTTTCCTTCTCTGGCCTACTTGGATGAAGACCATAGAGAAGAAGAAAAAAAAGTAAAAAGAGAGGAAAACAATGGCAATCCAATTTGCCTTAATGTTCTCTTACTTGTTGCTAGTTTCTTATTGTATAGCGTATTTGCAGGTCAGGAGATGATGCCAATGTATTTGTTGTGAATGATTATCAAAATCCTCTCCAGGTACTCATTGATTTACATGATATATATCTATGGAAGGAAATTATTGCTTTCTATTATTAAATGCTTCCATTGTTTTATACAGAGAGTTTTGTCTTCTTTGGAGCTGCCTGGCCCTGTTCCTTCGTCACATGATCCATCTATATCCCTTCCAGTTGGTGGGTCTTCTATAAACGGGAACCAGGAAAGGACTGATGATGGCAGTTCCAGTATTTCCAAATACAGTGGGAGGCCAAAGCAAAAGGTTAATGATCCTGCTCGAGATCTCTCCATTCAAGTATTAGAGAAATTTTCTCTAGTTACCAGATTTGCTCGAGAAACAACGTCCCAAATCTTCGGTGAACATCATGGCAATGGCTTTGGTGCTCATGAAAGGAGAACCCAGAGCTTGCCTTCCATTAAATATCCCCAGAAAGCATCAATCGATGAAGTGAAAGTTCCTGATCAAGTTCCTGTGACCCCAGATCCTCTGGAGGTAATGCTTCTCTTCTCTACTCAATCTTTGTTACATTGAATGAAACATGTGCTTTGGCTATCATGTATTATTTATCCATATGATATATGGTAAAACCATGCAAATGATATGCCAGCTCAAAGAAACCTCATATATTGGTTAGTTCCTTTGGTTCTCAGTGAGAGTGGTGCTTTAAAAATCAACTCTCTTATGTTGCTGTGAATCTGCATAGCAACATGTACTTGAATTTTTCAATGGGCCTGCTTATACTTTGTTTAAGTAAATTTGTATGCATAAGGCAGTATTTTCACTTATGCGCTTATATAAGATCTACCGAGTCAACTATCAGACAGTGAAAAAAAAAAAAGGAATTTAATGCTCAAGATGCACTTATCTTGGTTACATTATTTATGGAACCTTTGTGAGGAAGAATCGATATTTACTATCACTTTATCTTAGGCATTAATAAATTTATGTTGTTTGCATAAGAAATATGGTTCAAAATAAAAATATTATCTTCTTGACTTAACTAACATGCTTGCATGATTGCAATATTGTAGTTAGAAAAATTGAAACTTTTGTTCCCAGACCATTTGATACAGACGTCTATTCTTTTTAGAAAGAGACGTCCATATAAAAATTAAGCAAACAAATGTTGGTCAGGAAGCTGCCACTCATGTGGAAGCATTTGGACATCAATTTGATGGAAGTATCAAAGGGGTTTTATATTTATACTTCTAATCATACCCTAGGTTTCTTCCTCCTCTATAATATTTCCCCCCTTAAAGAATTGAGAGGGCATAGATTCTATATGCTTTATGGAAGGTGCAATCACTAACCTACAGCAGTATGTTTGGATCTATGGTGTTGATCACGTTTCCCTGAAATTCAGCCTTCATTTTTTATAGCAAAATTGTTTACCTGCTTTAATATACATAGTGTTTTGAATGTGGTATCAAGTATGATACTCTTAGAACGCTTCTGTGCTGGGCTAGAGAATCATTTCTTGTTTTCTTGGGTGGTACATTTCAAGCAGATTGAATTTCAGAAGGTTTTATTTGAATGCTTCTTCCCATCAAAGCCTGTAGTATTCAAAGTCAACCCTAACTCTAATTTGGTTCCCATCATAGTTCTAAGCAACTATCTAAACCCTTTCTAGCTTGGTAACCAACTATGACTAACATTGGTATAGACTAGTAACTTAGTAATGGTGTGCCAACAATATTATGTACTTGCTAGCTCCTAGGTCACACAAGTCAACCACAATGAAGTTTAGTATTCACATTATTTGTAATAATCATGAGTTATAAAAGTCAATTATGTAGAGTTATCAGTATGGCATAATGTTTAGTGGGAATTGGTTATGTCTTTTTGTTTCTTGAACGGCTACATAAAGCAGATGATTGGATGTTTTTCCTTGGATCACTTCAAGGTGCAAGTGTATATATAAGTTAAAAGTCATATAACAGGATAGTAAAGGTAAAAAACTAAAACATCTGAAATTGCACATCGTGAGTCGTGCAATGCTTTGAATTTTACTTTGATGGTTGACATTCCAGTTATGTTAGTCATTTCAATGACTCTTAATAGACTGATCAAAGTTTGGTCCCATATAGATGAATTTCTGAGATACACAGCCTGAAAAGAGATCAATTCATTGAATTTGAATCTCAAGATGCTAACATTGTGTCTCTAGTGGTGCTTCATTTTATGGTAGTAAGACAAGAGATCTCACTTTGCTAGTAACTTGATGCTTGTTAAAGTTGCTGTTTTTTTTTTTTGGTTGAGATTTTGATTATTCAGGTTGCCATTGATGTAAGAATTGGGCAAGGTTTCTAATGAATTCGTATGGTGAAATTATTGTGCAAAATATGGACATACAGAGCTTCTTTGTTTGGCATCTCATCTTATGATATTCCTATTACTATAATCATGGTTTTAATGTTTTTTTTTTTTTGTCTGGCAGTTTGATAAACTGAGTCTAGTGTGGGGAAAACCACGGCAACCTCCATTGGCAACAGAAGAGGTAGGGGCTATGCCATAAGGGTTGTTCTTTGTTGATTTTTTTGTTCAATGACAAGTATTTACATCTTTCATCGGCCAATCAGATAAATGATTCTGCATGTGCTGGTTATTATGTTGCAATATTGCTCCCTCTAAATTTCAGTTGTATCTGCAGTGGGCCACTTTCTTGGATTCTGAAGGGAGAGTTGTGGATTCAGAGGCCTTAAGAAAGAGAATATTTTATGGGGGCATTGAGCATGAATTACGCAAAGAGGTTTGTATATTAGTGTGCAGCGTCTTTCTGCTAACTGATTCAGAATTGCTGAGTAATTCTTCTGTTATCTTGAAATGTATTTCCATGGTAAAATAATTGATTATAACTGAAGCTGGGTGCTGAGTGATTTCTCATTTATATTTAAATGCAATTACTTATTAAAAGTATTTGTCACGGTTATAGGTTTGGGCATTATTATTGGGATACCATGCATATGAATCAACATATGCGGAGAGGGAATACATGAAGGCCGTCAAAAAGTCAGAGTATGAGTCTATAAAACTCCAGTGGAAGGTTTGTGATACGTCTTATTGTGTGTTTATGCATATGAATTTAGCTTTTGCACGTGTGATATTTTCTTTTGCTTGGTTTAGTGTTAGCTTCAAGCTGCTTTGGTTGGGCATACTTTCTTTTGTATTCTTCTTGATCTTTTTTACTTCAGATTCGTTACGTTATTTTGACTGTTGATTGTCTATTATTTAATCCTCTTTAGTTAGTGTGAAAGACCAACTCAATTAAAAGTTCAAACTAATAGTTGAAAACCCTTTAATCCAGACTCTCTTTTCTTTCTTTCTTTTTTTCCTTATGCTGAAATTTGAACTTCTAATTTCAAATACAGTGGCGGTGGGATTCAAATTTGTAATCTCTAGGTCTACAAGACTCTAATACCATGAGGAGGACCATCTCAACTAAAAGATTAAAATGGTCGTTATGCCCAAATTTAATTTTATACTAGTATAATAGTTAGGAACTAGTCATTTTTCATGCATAATTGACCATACATTTTAACACCTGCTTTATGCTAATTATGCTTCAAGTATGGCATTGTCCTTGTGCATTTGTTGCTATCTTATTTTTGAAACTTTTTATTTTATTGCCCTCACTATATGTTCGATGGTGAAGTCTTATTGTCATTTTTGTATATTTGATTTATGCTTTCCTTGATTGGGTGCACAATCAATGTGAAGGTTGGTGGATTTGTCCTTGCACATCAGAATCATTTGACTCCACTGTTACTTTTATGAATGTGCACAACTATGGATTAGGGCCTTGAAAGGATATATTGTGCACTTCTGTCTAGTGGATGATGCACTCTAAGTGCAATTTATTGCACAGAGGCTTCCACCATAGTGAATAATATTTCTTACCCAGAACTTCTAGACTCTTTTGTGACTTTCTAGAAAATATGGAAATCATAGCAGAAAAAATCATATGGACGAAGTATATAAAACTTACTTTTACAATTAGGTTATGATCTCTAGCTTTGTTTATCGGTCATTATCTAGTAGTTCTGTATCCTAGGTAGGCTTGTTTCTGAGGCTTAACATGTATATGTTTGCATTTTGTTGTGCAGAGTATCTCTCCAGAACAAGCTAAAAGATTTACAAAATTCAGGGAGCGAAAGGGCCTTATTGACAAAGATGTGGTATGTATAAATTTAGAACTGATGTAATATGTGTATAAAGCTTACGTTTGTTTTTTCATTTTCTCTTAAGGTGAGGACTGATAGATCACTCTCTTTCTACGAAGGGGATGACAATCCAAATGTTACTCTTATGCGTGACATCTTGTTGACTTACTCATTTTACAACTTTGATCTTGGTTACTGCCAGGTGAGCAGCCCTGTTTTTGTTAGAATGCTCCTTTAAAATTGCTCAGCTTTTCTCATCTTGTTTGAAGATGGTTACATGAAAATGTTGACTTAAGTTAGCCATTCTGTCAATTCCCATTAAATTATTGTAAGTTTGTTACTAAGAGGGTATATAAATACATTCGAAAGGAGTAGTAGTTCAACTTACCCTCCAGTTTAGGAGGATAGCTTTTTGGTGGAAACTATGGGTAGTTAATCCATCCATTCTTATCCTCTTCTTTTCACCCTGCTTAATGAAGGGAAGTGGTTCTCTCCTTCCTAGTTTCTTCAGTGCATGTTCCTCCCCTTCAGTTTTCTACCATACCACATCCACACATAACAAAAGAAAACAATCAAGGGGTTGATTTACTGTAACTTATTCACATACACACAATTTTAATGTGATAGGACTCGGTGTTTTAGGTATTCTCTTTCATTTAGAATTGACCCATTAAGCCAAGATGATGTAACTCAACCTTAATCCCACTAAGCCAAGACTTGAAGGCCTCAAAGAAAGCTATTCCTGTTCTAATTTCTTACATAGTTTAATTACTTTGGTGCCCTTGTTGCATTACCCAGTTTCCATTTTCTGTGGTATTGCTTTATATCATCTGCTCTGTATAATTGGGATTATTTAGTGAACTTCTAATGCTTGACCATGTTGCTGACTAATGTTATTGATTGTAACGGCCTCAAAAAAAGCTATTCCCATGTTATTTTTTTACGTAATTTAATTACTTTGGTGCAATTGTTGCATTACCCCGCTTCCATTTTCTGTGGTATTGCTATATATCATCTGCTCAGTACAAATGGTATTATTTAGTGAACTTCTAATGCTTGATCATGTTGCTTATTAATGTTATTGATTCGAGAAAAATTTGTTTCTTAATATGGCGCATAAATCAAATTCTTCCATTTTCTCCTCTTTGCTTTCTGTGCACATTGTAGCTTTGCCTTTTTTCTGCCTGTGGGGTATAATGGACTTATTTTCTATTTACAGGGTATGAGTGATCTTTTGTCCCCAATATTGTATGTGATGAGGGATGAATCAGAGTCATTTTGGTGTTTTGTTGCACTAATTGAAAGACTTGGGCCAAACTTCAACCGCGACCAGAGTGGCATGCAATCTCAACTTTTTGCATTAACTAAGGTCTCTCTCTTCCCTCTTTAGCCACTTGGTTTATGAATCTAGAATGTCAGATATTAATATATCATCTGTACATGGGAATTTTCCCCAGTTATATCTACCAGTATTTGGCTTTGAATCCAACAGGTTCTGACTTGTATTGAAGTTGAGTCTAGATGGAAATGTCAATCCTGATTGAATTAAAATTTGTGTTTTTGGAAGTTATTTTTATCTTTTATGAAGAAAGTCTAAATGTCTAATAATTCACACGAAGATAATCATGATTATATAATTTTAATCATATTCAGATGTTCATTTGCCCCATTTTCTTATCTGCGTAAAAATTATATTTTAGTTTTAAACCTGGATAGCAATTTGATGCGGTAATCAGGTGATTTTGGTGCTGAACTTGGATCTTTGTCCTGAGAGAGATAGCCCGGTTTCCAATTGATATTTTTCACTCGTCTCATTGGGAATCAGGGATCACTTGCAAAATATAGGAAAACCACCATTTTTTTAAATCTTTTTTATTTTGTGTGGTCTTAAAGTTGCAGCAGTATACTATTTTGTTTATAAGTTCCATATTCATGTTTGAGTTATTTTGATTGTGAATTGGGTTTATATTATTATTATTTAGCTCAATATGAGCAATAATTAATTTATCAAGGAAAGCTGTATCAGGTTTTGATAGTTTTGCATGGATGGACCTTATCAACCTGAATAAGTTTCAACATTGTATTAGGAAATCCCTAGATGATTATAAATTTGCAGACTTACTCGTTTTCCATGTACTAAATGTTCATTTTGGTGTGTTTCACTGTGCAACTCTTTTCTTCAAATTGGAATCACATTGCAAGCTATACAGATTATTTTTCTGCTTAATTCTGACATCTCAACTATACCTTGACAATCTGTTTTTCTATACAGTTGTAACATAATTGTGACATAATAAATTTCATTTCTATTGTGGCAGCTCGTGGAGTTGTTAGACACACCATTGCACAACTATTTTCAGCAGAAGGAATGCTTGAATTATTTCTTTTGCTTCCGCTGGGTTCTAATACAATTTAAAAGGTTAGATCTCAGTCTTGCGACAAAAACTGCTTACTTTCTGGTATACTATAGTGAGCCTTTACATTTACAGTATGTGTTTAGGCTCTCTCTCTCTCTCTCTCTAAAGAAACCTAAGTTATATGAGATTTCATGTTTTCTCAATTTCTTATCATCTTATATTTTCTGGTATGCTATTTATCTTTCTCTGCCCCCTTTTTTCTGTATAAAAAAAATAGAGAATTTGAATATGAGAAGGTATTGCGTTTGTGGGAGGTATTGTGGACACATCATTTGTCCGAGCATCTGCACCTCTATGTATGTGTTGCAATTTTGAAGCGGTACCGGAAGAAGATTATGGGGGAGCAGATGGACTTTGATACACTGCTGAAGTTTATCAACGAGCTGAGCGGTCACATCAACCTGGATGCAATCCTCAGGGACGCAGAGGCTTTGTGCATATGCGCGGGTGAGAATGGTGCTGCTAGCATCCCGCCTGGAACTCCGCCTTCTTTGCCTATTGAGAGTGATTTGTCATACTCTCAACAAGATGATGACATATTGTGAATACATTTTCCATTTGGGAAGATTATCAGTTTTTTTTTTTTTAATTTCTTTTATACATACACAAGGGAAGATTATCAGATTTTTGTACTTCTTCTACATATACATCAGACACATTAATTTGCTTCTTCCTGTAATTACTTGTATTTTAGATAAGCGATTCAATTTGTTAAAAAGATATTTTAAGGCCTGGATTTATTTATCATGCAGTTGTATGTAGTCACTACCGTACACTGATACATATGCTTAGTACTTGCAAGCTTCAGTTGCACTTTTTCTCTTGTATTTCCTTAAGCATTGCTGGAAATCTGTGTATTCTCGCACTCTCAAGAATGAGAAAATTGACGCAAATCATTGGGAAGTATTTTTCTTGGGTTTCTTAGGAGTTGTTTTAAAGAATACTTGCTCTAGAGGCCTAGACTATAGTCGCTGTCCTTTGACACGTAGTACTGGAGTTCACCTTCAACGTGTGAGTAAGATTGCCAGCTCCGACTCCTGTTTGACCCTCTCATTTTACATGTACTGATTGGCAAGGTCACTATTATATATTCCTAGCTAAGTGGCTATTACAAAAAGAGTAGTGAAGTAGCTGAACCTCAACAGGAAAGGCCACTACAGATTTACAGTACACTTGATCATGACCATCAAATGGCTCAGGAAAAGGAAGGGAAAAAAAAGAAAGAAAGATGAAAAGAACATATTAGTACTTAACTGTTGGTGCTAAATCCCAAAGGTACAGGAAAATGAAAGGTGGTCCTAGCTAGGTTGTGGAGTTGGTATCTTCTTTCACTCTAATGCTCCAAACAGAAGAAAAGAATCCAAGTAGGGCATGAAATCAGCAAAATCCTCCTCAATAAACCCATAATTTGGTTGCACCTGCAGTGATGATTCTGTTTCACCATAGCTGAAGCTCATCAAATCTTCTATCCAACCTGAAGGATGATCTGTACTTGGAGTTGTCACAGCACTTTCTTCTTTCCTAACACTCACATTATCATGATCATAATTATGATCATCTCCTTCACTACAGAGTGTACGGACTCTCTTGTTCACTGCAAAACTAGTTTTGTTGTCTTCTTGATCATCCATATTGGTTTTTCTTTTGGCTGGAGGAGAGCTTCTCTTGTTCAAATGGGTATTCCAGTAGTTCTTCACTTCATTATCCGTTCGACCTGGAAGCCTTCCAGCAATCAGAGACCACCTTTACATACAACATATAACATTATCAGCAAATATCAAATAATATTTATATAGTTTTCACATTGTAACAACATGTAAATTATTAATTTGGATCAACCTACTGATTAAGTCTCTGAGGTACTGACCGGTTGCCAAGAAGCTTATGCATTCGGATAATAAGGTCTTCTTCTTCTTGGGACATACTGCCCCTTTTAATGTTGGGTCTCAGGTAATTCTTCCATCTCAGCCTGCAACTCTTGCCACCTCTCTTTAAACCTGACAGGCACATGCGCGCACACACACATATATCATCAAGAATTGGTAAAAAGAACATGTCATAGCCACTTCTTGAAGCTATATATATAGTGTACCTGATTTTTCAGAAATGGAGGCCCAGTGGCCTTCACCATGAGCTTGGACATAGTTTCTGAGGATCAAGTCTTCTTCTGGTTTCCAGAAACCTCTCTTCTTGCTCATTACTACTTGTTTAGTACTGCTACTCTCCATGATCACACTACTTGTGAACCTCTTTTGCTTTGTGTATAAAAGGGAGTCAAAAACAAGTGCCAGTGAAGTGAAGTGAAGTGAATTGTGTCAAAAGTCTTTTGGAAAGTTGTAGGAAGGGAATAGGAGGTCAGTAATCATTTGTGCATGGTTTACAATATTATAGATGTGGAGTTTTTTTTTTGTTTTTTGTTTTTTTTTTTGTTGTTGTTGAAGGCCCATGTCTTGGCCTTTGTTTGTCATATTGCTAAATTGATTGAGTGCTTTTACTTTAACTTTTTAGGTTATTTCCTGCCACAAAATCCTCTCTGGCTCTGCTATTGGTAAAGTAAATATCTATGCTTTCCACTACTTCTCTGGCTTTTGTTAGATCCATAGATTTTCATGAGAGAGATTGCTGAACAACCCATACATGCATGTCCTATATCTCCTATGTACGTCTCCTTTACATATTGTGTTGCACGTTTTTGTTGCCTCTTGTTTTCTTTATCAACAAGCAAACAAGTACCGAGACTCGAACATGAAATCGAGGGATCAAGTGAAATCAATCACTTTCTCTACTGAGTGATTGTTGTTGCCTCTTGTTATACGTTTCATTCACATAATATAAACTATTTGTATCATTTTATATTCTCTAAGAGATCATTCAATAGTCAAGACACATTTTTCTCTATATATAAGAAAGGTCATGGATTCATATTTACGAGATAACGTCTCCTCATTCATGATTGAAATTAGATATCATGTTCTAGACATTGAAAGAGTGAGAGAAAGAGTATTTGGTAACTTTTAGTTTTAGATGGCAAAGGAAGGTGATAGAGACACTAAAAAATAATATGGGGGTGAACCAGCAAAAGGTGAGTGAAGGGTTAAAATTAGAAGGGATACTTTGGAGCTTTCTTAATGTAGACATAAAGGGTGAGTGAATCTTTGAATGCTAATAAAATAGTGTAGTGTGTGTATTAGTATTGTATTATTCAGTATATTGAGAGACAGCAAATGGCCAAAAATGTAGAAAAACAAAAAGAAATAGCACTATGAGTGAGTATGGGAATTCATATTTAATTTGCTGCAGCTTTTGTTTTGTGAACTGCAAGTAATGAGATGCCTTCTGCACTATGCATATCTTTCACTTTAACAAATATATAGCTACACATATATTTTTACATACATAACTAAGAATATACTCATGACAGTATTGGAGCATCCATGAACCCTCAGTGAGTGCTTTTCAGAAATTTGAAAGAAGCAAATTCAGAGGCAACTTCTGCCAATATTTTGCTTTTGAGGCTCATAATTAATATTCCTGCCTTTTTCAGTCTGCTTGGATTCAGCATGTACTCTCCATGAATATGATCATATGAAAGATGATATATATGATCATCATCACCATAAATAGCATATGTATATGTATATGTAATGAAATGGCCAAACAATACCTTATCATTATGCTTCTCAGTATACATATGGGTATAGTTTTCACTCATGATTCATCAAAAAGCTCCCAATTATTATACGTTGCACCCAGTAATGATGTTATATATTCATGTCGTATGTGTGTGTGAATTTGTGACAACTTGATTTCCAAGAATAAAAAAGTTAACATAATCTACATACATATTAGCTGTTCGCCCAATCACCATGCATATGTGATCCACATTGAGATCATTTGATTGCAACCATCATCTTTTGGTCTCACATGATATGTCCAATCCAATCTCTTGCTCTCTATCAATCTTTCATACCATTTCTGATTTCTCTAGGAAATTTGTGTGTTTAATTTTATTTCACCTTCTAAAATGGAATTACGTATATTTTTTAAAACCATCTAAAAATTGAAGAAAAGAGCTTTAGTGTTTCCCTCATCGAAAAAATACAAAATCCATTTTCACTTTATTTACAATTTTGATCATCCATCTAGCAGTATAACCTTTTAAGCTAGACTTAAATTTAACATGATATCAAAGCCAGTTTGATTTGAGACTAATGATCCCTCTTTATAGTTTCCCTTGTTATTGGTTCATGAGTAACATAATAAAGAGGAGTGGAGTAGAAGCTAATTAGGTAAGTAGTACAAATGTAATAGTAAATGCAATATTCTCCTCACTCCTCAATATGCTTTTACATGTAGACTTGTACTTTTTATATTGCAAAGTTTTTCAACAGTTTATGCCAATATGTTGCCTCCGTACAAGTAAAATCATGAACAAGCTAGCCAGCTTGCTTGCATCAACCCAAGAAAATGACACCATTTCATAATATGTTGCGTGGACAACAATCCAATTCAAAGTCCTCGTCTCTTTGTCCCAACTAAGTATAAAACTAGCTCTAAGGCCTTGTTTGGTAACACTTCTCAAAAACAAAAGTCACTTACACATTCATTAAAAATGTGACACATCACTAAAATAACAATTTT
>JAYMTE010001676.1:0-12712 GCA_036897545.1 Pelargonium fulgidum
AATACGCAT
Source organism: Pelargonium fulgidum (assembly GCA_036897545.1). Taxonomy (NCBI): domain Eukaryota; kingdom Viridiplantae; phylum Streptophyta; class Magnoliopsida; order Geraniales; family Geraniaceae; genus Pelargonium; species Pelargonium fulgidum. The sequence goes on from JAYMTE010001676.1 coordinate 10, forward strand.
TATAAACCTGTATTTTGGTTCAACTTTTATAGTATGTATAGATAACAGCTCCAAATTGTAAATATCGAATTCACGTGCCACTTAAAAAAAGATATGGTTTAGACCGAAAAAGAATGAAGGAGAAGTAGAAGTAAATGTAGCTTGAAACAAAATAGGATTCGGTGATGTCCCGATGGAGTCCACTCCACGTACTAAAATTCGAGTGGGAGGAATGTATAAAACAAGTAACTCCATTACCGATTCTCTGTTGAATCTGTTCCTTTCTCTTAGCCCTAAACCTAAACCTAAACCTACAAAGGAAAGGACTTTGTTTGGCTCCATCAATCTCCATCCCCATCTTCAAGTAATAACAAAAAGCTTCGATTTTTCACTGTCTCAGACTCTCAGTGACTCACTCACCTGACAACAATCACTCTCTCACACTGTGAATTTATATTCTCTCTCCATCGCTGTTCTTCACACCGCACTGTGGATTCAACAAATTCACATTGAATGTGAGAAGATTTTACTCTCACACAACCTGTCCCTCTTTTCATTCATTGATTGCTGTTTTCAGTTTTATCATTTTTGATATGTATTTTTCTGGTTTGTTTATAAACTCAAAACAAAATGGTCGGTGATTAGGAGAAGAAGCCTGAGAGAACCAGAAAGAGGAAAAACAATGGGGCAAAAGAGGAAGATTGAGGGCACAGCTGCTATTGATGAGACAGACAAAGTGCTTTACTCAGTCTTCTCAAATGCTGCCAATAGTCTCTCTCACTTATACTCTCAATCACTCAATCAGCAGAAGCTTGCATTTGAGGCTGGTCAAAGACATGCCCTTGTAAGATCATCATCATTCAAGCTTTTTTACTTTTGCTTAATTTTTATTCTTTTTTTAGATGCCGTGTTTTTATATTTAATTTTTTGGGTATGTGCTTTATGTTTATTCTGTTGTAATCCAGTTGAGGAATGTGTTTCTATGGTGTTATTGAATTTAGAGGATACCCATTTCTGGATGGTTATGCCCCTTTCTCTTGTGCACCTGCATGCATTTTGTTGCATATTTTGGTTGACTGGGTTTGTATCCGAGATAAACTTTTCTAATTGGTTAGTTTGCTGCTCATTTTTTTTACTGTGATAACTCACAATAATGGTTGTATTTCACTGCTGTATAGTCTGTACTTGTGGTCCAGGTTTGTTGGTTCTAGTTTTGAACAAAAAACTCTTGAAACATCAATGAGAGAAGGTGGGTCTGCAGACTTTTACAGTGATATGGTGTTATTTCGATCAGAAAATCATTAAGACATTTGTTGTGCCAACTTCTAATATATTCCCTCATAGAAGACGGTCTTCTGTCTTGTTGAGGCAACTGCTATACTAATGTCATTCTATAGTGGCTTATAGAAAAGAGCCTACATGGTCAAATAATGGGTGAATGCGATATCATTAATTTTCTTGTCGTTACTGTCATTTTTGTGCATCTTAGTGTAAATGGAAATACTTATAAAAATTGAGAACCATGTCTTCCAGTTTTGCATTTGAAAAATTGAGGATCTAATTAATTGCGTAAAGTTCAACCTATTTTGCTGAGGAGAATATGGATTTTATACTGAACATTCTAACTAGTGGGAAAGACAAACATTTAAGACTACTGGAGTGAGTTTATTGTTAAATGTCAAAGCTTTGGCTGTATAGTTGAGAAACTCAGCTTTGTTTTCTTTTGTCTTTTTTCTAACAGACCATCCTCTTCAATAATTTAATTCCTTACATAAAAAAGCAAAGAAAATTTTAACCTTTTGAAGTCCCATGTTTCTACATGCATTAGTTTGGCAGGAGGTTAAGACAATAACTAGAAAATGTTATGGGGAAAATAAAAAATTGGGCAGTGGTAATGTGGTCGATTAGTTTAGTGATTGTTTGAGATTAGAAAAAAGAGTTGGGTGATTAAACTTGATATGAGTGTGGACTATAAATTTAACCCTTTCCCTTTAAGTAGTTATAGCTGACATTGATGGCCAAATGACATCTAGGAATAAGATTTTTGTTAATTCAATGTTGATGAGTATGCTGTGACTTGTGAGCGGTGGAGATGGACATTTTACAAAAAATGCACATGGTAAAGAAGGGGACTGTGAAGACGTGTCACTCAAACAATGACTGTAATGTTTATATATATGGCATGCTTGACTAAAATTAGAGAGGAATTCATGCTGGAGAAGTTACCAATAACTGACAATATGGTAAAGTTTGGCTAATATTGCTTGTACACGTGGAGCAAGGAGCTGTAGTAAGTAATAATGGGTGAAACATCTATAAATGGATCTAAAAATTCAGAAAGAGATATGTTCATAGATGGGGGATAACAAAAGACTAGACTGGACAGGAGTAACCGATCGCTGCAGATCTTATAATAATCAACTCTAGATAGCGTGATGTGTAGGATGAAAATAAATTTTGAAGGGGACTTAACTGAGTTTACTAGTCAGAAAATAATCGTTCTGATGGAAAACTCAGGCTACACAATGGAAGAAAAGGTACTGCAGTATGTGATGCTGACAGTGAAATCTTCTGTGCTTCTTTTTTCTTTCATATTTTGCCAATGCCCTCTCTCAATTCTTCGATCTTGCATATTTCAATTAAAGCTGGCTGAATAAGTGCCCTTGTAGGATTAAAGAGGCCTATTTCTTTTTCAATTTTGATAGTTTAAAACCATGTAAATGATTTAAGTTGAACTGTTGAATTTTGATTTTGGATTTTGGATTGGCTGCTTAGATGAATCTTTTTGGGCGATTGTGTTGAGTTTCATATGTTATGATCAATTGAGTCTGTATGGAATTGATTGGATTTAAGAAGATATCCATTTGAAGAGGATTGCTTCTTTCTTTATGGCACCTATAAGAAATTTGCTACATATTTGATTGATTATTAGTATATTATTTTCTGAAAACAAGTTTTCTAATGGGCCCATGGATGTTGTACTGAATTTAAAAAGGGCTTTTATTCCTTTTTACTTCTTATATTTGTGGTTATCCTGTAAAGTGGTTGTATAATTATGGCGGCTCTGGTCTTTACTTATGGCCTGGTTTTATTAGTAATCGTAATATGAAATTTTTGTTAGGGAAACGAACTCTGAAAATATCAATTGGGGGTTATTGAACTAAGTTGTGAATGTAGTCTACAGTTTTCTGGCAGTGAAGATGCATATAATTGAACCATGGAGAATCATATATGACCAGTGAACATGCATATTATGTTTTGTACTGAACTTTGGGAGTATACAAAAGTGAAATTACTGTTAGCACAATGACCAACAAAAATGGAAAATTGGCTTATATAGTTTATTCATGCTTCTGTAAGTTATGTGGCTTAACAAATATGATCTTTATTTGGCTCTAGAGCCTGAACCAGCTAAACGTATCTGTTTTTGCTGGAGCTCTAACAGAGACCTTGTCATCTATTATGCTTATCTTTTTAATAGTATAAATGGTGTCTTTTCCATCAAAGTTTGTATAGCCATACTGCCGGAGTAAATTTTGTACTTTTTGGTGTTTACCTTCCAAAGAACATCTGATCCTGTTTGCTGCCGCTGATTACCTTGGATTTAGATAGAACACTTAGTCACTTACAAACATAATGTTTTCTTTCATATCCTGATAACTGATTATTATTGACTCATGGGCCATCCTCATGCATTGTCGTTAATTTGGCACAGGACAAACTTAATGAATGGATACTGAAGAAACAGCAAGAAGGACTAATGGTCACAACAGCTGATATTTCTGCCTACCTTCAGGTTTCTTTCCAAGTCCCAATTTTTTTTTTTTTAATTCTTCCTCATACATTTCTTACTGTTTGAGCAGAGTTTAGTTTATAGTCATTTCTTTGTACATGTTTTTAATCCTGGATTGACTTAAGTGGCTATATACACAACTATTCTCTAGGTAATAGTGTTGTATTATTTTATAGTTGCTCTTCGAGGATTATCCTTGATGCGATACTATCATACTAAAGTATACACCATAATGATCTTTTTATACATTTATTTGATATTCTCAAAGGGGTTGACCACATCATTTGTTGTTTAGATTGGGAGGTGCATAGACCCACTGAATGAGGGGGGCAATGTTGTATTAGACAGCATAACACATCACTGCATTTTATTAAATTCGAGTTTTGCTTGCTATTTGTCAAGCTTAGATGTTATTAGATGAGCATCTTATCTACATGCTTCATTGTTCCTTAAGAGAAGGCATTTGCTTGTCAAATTAAAGTAACCAACTGATCTATCCAGATAAATGCATGACATGGTGCCATATATGCATGTAATGGAAGAGACAAGTCTCATAAGATTCACAATCGAATGAGTCTAACAATCCATGTCTATTGATCTTTGGAAATCACGTATTATGTTATGGTGGTCCACATCTCTCATCTGATTCAAAATCACGTCTTATTTAATTTTTTATTCCTCTATCTTTCTGGAGATGTTTCCTAGTAGAAATCATATAGCCCATGGTGATGCTGCACAAGAACTGTGGATCTAAAGTTACCCTAGTATTACATTCTATAATTTCTCTTTTTTACAAGAATTCAGAAATCAGATCTAATTCTTGCTCTGTTCTTTAATTATGAATGGTCACTTATTTATTTATCTTTTTCCATAGGATTATGAATAGATGTTGGTACAGTGAATTGTGTAGTGAGTGAATAAATTATGTAAATTGTGTAAAAGAAATTGTTGCTGACTTTTCTAATTTGTTGACGAATTGTGGATATCCAGTGCTATTGTTGGATCACTCAAGGTGTATATGCTACATTTTACAATAGAGATCGTCTGTTTATGCCTTAGAATAGACTTCTGGCTATACTTGTTGGGACTCCGGATAGATTTTTCATCTGTAGGTTTGACTTTGTGCCATCTGTTTAAAAGTGTCTTTCCACAACCATGGTCCTTATGAAATGAAAACCTGCTTCACCCTCCCCTGAGTGTATTTTTATTTTAGCCTATTCAATCCCTAAATGTCTTTATTTACTTACCATGTAGAAACATCTGCACGCCGTTTTATCTAATAGTTACTTATAAGTTATAAACATTAATTTCTACATAGGTAGTATTTTGGATTATTTTGAAGGGTATTGGAGTAAGAACAGGAGATTTTATAAGTTTTTGCTTATGAGGGTATATATATCATCTATTTAGAAATGGGAATCCATTCTTCTTCTCTTCAGAGGGAATTAAAATATTGCTAATTTGAAAGACAGGATTGAGATTGAGAACGGGAATGCATGATTCCTAATCTGAACTTGCAATCTCAGATTCCTTCAAAAATATAATCTTAAAGCCAACATAATATAATTTCTTAATGTAATGAATGGTTGATTCGGATTTCTTAAAAAATGTAATGTAAAATCTGGCCTATGTGTTTACATCTTGGTGCTGTTTACATGACTAGAACTTGTAATGAATGGAATATTCCTTCTCCCCTCTAGATAATGCTTCCTCTATATTTCTAGATTCAATGCTCTAGAGGTAGTTCATCTAATTCTTTGTACATTAAACCTTTCTCATTTTGTTATGCGAAAATTGAAAATTAAACAATGAAGCTAATGATCAAATCTCACTTTCTCGTAGTCGTATGAAGCCTTACTAGCTAACCTTTAGCTTATGCAGTGTTTGACTGCTGCTTAATGGTGTCCCAAATCCAAATCTAGGGTAAAAAATAGAAATATGCCTTTATCTACATGGTACTAAATAGCAAATGGGGACAAGGAAAACAGTTAAACCGCTAAAAAGCAGATTTCAGGCTCTCCTTTTTACCACCTCAATTATTTTGTTTTACCGCCAGCTAAATAAAATTGCATTGATATTTTTATCCGAAGCTTATAATTTTGATGTTTTCTCTGTTATTTGTTCACAGAGTGAGCTGAACAGTAGTTTGCAGCCAAGCAACGAAATTCACAACCGGCAGAATGAAGTGCAGTTATCGCTTGCCGCTCCTCTCACGCAGAGCCAAGATAAAGCTGGAAATACATTTTCTTTTGACTCAGAAATGGATGATACTCCTTGAGAATCCATTCATTATTTTTTTCTCTCTGAATCATCCAATCTTGGATTTCTTCATGTTTTATGCATGAATGATCATTTTATGAGTAAATGAGTTTGCGAACTGGTGGGCTAGACAGTTTTCTCTCTCTATCATCTTTAAAAAGTTCAATTTAAGTTCTGGGGCAATGTCAGTCAGCGATGAACACTGACGGATAGCTTATAGAGTTATACAGCTGGTTCAGTATTTCATCCTTGTAAATTACAGATTTTTACTTGCAGAAACCCCATCAAAACAATGTAGCTATGGTCATTTGATTTGTGCTCAGGTTATTCACCCTGGATCAAGATTGTTTGATATACAATTTACCAGTCATGTAAACATGCTCACGTCTCGTTAATTCTTTGTTTGCTTAGCACATACCTGACCTTCATATTCAGTTTAACTATGCCTTCTGGAATTAGTAGATGCGGCTGATTCTCAAACCACACATTGTGCAGGCAAAGAAGAGTAGGGAGAGCAGGCAACAATAGCTATTCATAGCAATTAGGTAAGCTTTACGTATTTGATAAACAGATACAATCCAGCATGATGCTGCTGGTTGTTTTGGTTTTTTGCATTCTCAAGCATGTCCTAAAATGTTTTGAGGAAATGAAATAGCCAGAAACTCTTTCATCTTCATTGGCTCTTTTTAGCCGCTGCTTGTAACATGTTCAAACATGCAAGTTTGCTACTGAAATCACTCCCTCCTGGGAAGAACACCCAAACCTTTTTGGACCATAAGTAACTGGTGTTGATCTCTGCTGATGAAACTAGAACCTTTGGCTTGGCTGGAAGTCCTTATACTCACATTGTTGCCAGTGTGATGAACTCTAAGGGCTTGTTTGGGATGTCTGCTTCAATTGTTTGTAGAGGTACTATGGGTCGACATTGTTGTACACTTTTTGTTCTCCATAACAGATTTGGGTCAACCATAACATATGTTGGTTGATCTTACTGCGTATTTTTGATATGTTAACAGAACTAAACTCTCTCCCTCTCTCTGGTAAATTTCATTGTCTAGTTACAAACAACCAAGTTTGAGTGAAAGTAGTCATATTCTTTGCACTCTTCCTTGCTCAGCTCAGCTCAGCTCATAATTTTGTTCTCTTGTGCTATGGTTCATGAATTTGAATCTCTCAAGCACACCATCTCTTTTGCTGGCTTTTTGTCTGATGATACCAGACAATTATTATTATTGGCTCCAGGTGTTGCATTCTCATTTGTCGGCCCGATGCCCCATGCCATTGTAACATGTGTCTCACCTTGTTCTATTAGTTATTATTGTAAAATAGATGGTTATTTCATGGGTCTCCACTCCATAATCTAATCCTCCTCTCTTGTTAGTAATTGTGGGGATTTGATTTGGCTTATTGTGTGAGAATCAAATATTGGAACAGAATCACACATGTTAGAAGAAACAATAATTGATGTTATTTATTAATATTGTCTGGAATCTGATTCATAAGCTAGATTAATTATTATTCTTTTAAAAATCTATATTTTTTTTGTATGATAAAAGAAGCTTGCATAAGAAACAATTCAAAGATTTTCTCCTTTTCCTTTATTGTTCTGGTTTCTTGATGTGGATGGTAGATTGGTATACAGGAAAGAATTATTTTTTATGGATAATAATTTATTTTGAGCCAGCCAAGGCTTGATGTTCTTGTTTGCTCTATGTGGTTTTCATGGAAGAGGCAAGGGAAGGCCAACAAAATGATGGTTGGTGGATACATCTTTAATAAAGTAAGCAAATCAATGGTGGAAATTAAATATTTCCATATACCTACAATTGATATTGAAACTAGATGAATAAACAAATTATAAAGATATTCTTTCATATAAAAAAAATTCTAAAAAATTGGACAACTATTTTGAGACAATAGTGCCCTTAAAGAAAACTTCTTAATCATTCTCACAGAAGAGAAAGTTAATATATGCACTATCTACAATGAAAAAAGTTATTGTTATATTACTTACTAATAAACGGTGACCATTACATATCCTCTCTCTAAAGTAAACAAAATAGTCATGATGAAAATAATAAAAATAAATAAAAGGAAAAATAGTTTATGATTTTCCTTTTCTTGCTTTGAAGGGAGGAAGGAAAGACAAAGGGATTAGCATAGAATCTAGGAAGGTCAAATCTCAATCCTCACCTCTTCAAGAAGCCCAATAGTTGCTTGCTTTGCTATTAATATTCACAACTTCCTTCAACACTTGGTGCACCCATTATTACAATAACCACACTACACACATGTGCTGCAATTTGGAACCTTTGATGGCTAATCATTTTTACAAATAAATATAAGATTAGTTTAATTAAATAGGGTCAACCAACAACCCACCAAAATCTTCTTCATTTGAAAAAAAATGTGGAGGAGTAAATTTTGTTGCCTTTTGTTTTTGTCAACTGATATAATACTATGATATCCATGTAAGATAATAAACTTTAAAATTTATCATATTTTTTGCTTCTAAAATTATAAAATTTCATCCTTTGTATGCAGCTTTAATCTAAAAGCCATTAATGACAAAGTATGTAATTAATAACGCCTCTATTTTATATATGTCCACAAAAATATATGTGTTTTGTTTAACGATTCTAAAAAATAAATACATATTAGTCAAAAAATAAATGTCAAACACGACACAATATGAGAGGAAGATAATACGAAAATAAAATCACAAATCTATTATTTTAGTATTAGTACAAAATATATTTTATTTTCAATAATCTCATTGAAGATTATGATTGTAACATTTATTTGCATTTTCCTCATTATTAAGTTGACATAAATAGAATTAAATACTGCATAACATGATAATTAATAAATTATGTACTAAAAAAGAAAGAATAAAAGAACAGAAAAGGAATTGTTTTTTAAATTATATTGTTTGCTTTGCTGGTTGGTATGGGTAATGGAAAGCAACTTTAAATTTCAAAAGCTAGAGATTTACAGTATATTATACTCATGGCAGTTGTTCCATTAAAATTCATTATTTTTTATATATTTTTTTTTATGGGAGTAACAGTTGCATATGATGAAATAGAATGTTTGGGACATTTCTGTATTTGAGTTTTGGATTGGTTCAGTATTTAATTACAAATCTCTCCTCACCATCTCTGTAGCTTTTTTCAGCTAAAGCCTTGTTCGGGAGCACTTATGAGTCTGCAGAAGGTGTTGTCCATCTAATTAATTTGTGTCATATCACTATAAATTCTTATTTTCTCTCTCTATTTTTATAATGATTGAGAAGTGAGTAGAAATAGTTAATTTTTATTTTTGTCATAATAAATAGAAAGAGAAAATCTATTATCCAACTATTTGTAATTATGATTATTAAAATATTAATATAAATAATATAAAATATTTATTTTTTCCTTATGAAAGTGTTTTTTAAAAGTCATTGACTGTTACCAAACAACCACTAAGGGTTTCCATTCTTTTTGTTCTTTCTAGCAATCTTTGATTAGATAGTTTCTTCTCTCTCTGTCTCCTCGTTTCATGGTTGACAATGGAGGTGAAGGGTATCTTTGTCATTTCAGGTTCCATTTCATCATTTGCCTTCTCTGCTAGATTACAAGACCTGTCCTTTCTTTCTTAGAATCAGGCCTTCTGGATAGTTTTGGCCTTTGTTTTGGGAGCTACCCATTTCTCAGAAAACCTGGATTTCATCGTCTGAGGTCTCTTAATCTCAATCCCTTTTCTGGGTTTCAAGAAAAGTTTTGATTTTTAATCATCAGGGCACTGATCTTTGAACCCATAATTCTGGGTTCTTGCTGTTTAGTGCAAGTAGTGCTTGGTTCTTGGGTTGGATTGAGGAGCTCCTTTTTGAAATTCACTATCTGGGTGTTTTGTTATGTGTTTTGCATTCATGAATTGATGCTTGTGATTCTGAATTGGAACTGCACAATGGGCTAATTGTGATTGTAACCAGTTGATGATCAAAAAGCAAATATTTTTTCATGAGGGTTTTGTTCTGCAAACTTCACTGCCCTTCTTTTATCTGCTTCTGCAAACCTTCTCCTCATCTTTACACCCCTGGACCATTGAAATTACAAAACACCCCACATGTGCCTTCAACAGTTGTGTCAGCAACTGATGCCTCTGAGCAGCAATCTGGGGAGGCCACTGAGGACAAGGAAGAAATCATAGATGTGAAGCAGGAACAGCAGCAAGAGGAGGAGGAGGAAGAAGAAGAAGAAGAAGAAGAAGTTGAGGATTGTCCTAAAAGCAAAAGCAGCCTCAAGAAGGTGACATCTGATCAGAAAGAGGTTCAAAGGAAGAAAGTGCAATGGATGGATTTCTTGGGGAAGGAACTTGTTGAGATCAGGGAATTTGAATCCAAGTGAGTTCTCTCTCTTCTCCAAATTTTTTATGTTTGATTTTACTTTTTGTGTTTGACTTTTTTAGTTGTGAAGATAGATTATAATGCAATGGCCTGAGAATGAATTTGATCTTTATTTGATTATTTTATTGGTGGGCGCATAGCTGTAGGTCGTGCGAGGATTCGAGTAATGTGACTAAGAAAATGGTTGTTTCCTAGCCTAATTAATTGAAGGGGGTTAGGAATTAAATAAATTCTGCATACTTTAGAGGGTTTTTGAATGATGGCCTAAGTTTCATGTTCATTATGTTAATGTTGAATAATTTTTGGGGATCTTGATTCTGGATTTGGAAAATGAGGAAAAAAAAGGGAGTTGAAGCTTATACCTGAAGAAGTTGCTGAGAAGAGAACTATATGCTTGCTTGTATGTGAGAAATATCATTTGGTAACCCGAAGATATCTGTTTCAGGTTGGAGTTTGTTGCTGTTATTCGACATGTTTGACTTGCAGTGAGATAACGAATTTAAGGGGAAAAAAAAAAAAAAAAAAACTTAAAAGGGTTAAACTGATGAAGGCCACGGTGAAAAGGATATTATATTCGGGTTCTGAAGTCATTTTATGGCTTATACTTTTCTAAGATTTGAAATAATTCCCCTCAAGGAGGTCATAGCTATTCCTTTATTATTGATGAGTCAATTCTGGGGTCCTAAAATAGGATAGGTTTTAACATATAGTATACTTATGCAAAACCCAGCTGTTAATATTCTAGAACTATCATTCCAATGCAATGCACAGTGATGGGTGTATAGTCTCAATAATTGTAGTACAGTGATGATCAAAGTTGAAGACAAGTGATCGGATTTTTCAGTGCCTCCGTTCAATTATGACACTATGGAAAATGAGAATGTTTCCCATGGAAATAAGGCAGCATGCTGAAGTAGATGTTTTTATCTCTGTCTTTATTATAGCGGCACATTACAAATCTGAGATAAAGATAGAGCACTAATTTTGGTGACATAATAGAATCAACATAGTTCGTAAGAGAAGTGTGTTGATGAAGAAGAGGAAGATTCTCATACCCAAGGATCCTATATATGTGAAAATGTTGACTCCAATAGATGATGGTACTGGTACAACTGGAGTTCCATTGTGTGCACAGAGTAGACATGAAGGACTGAAAGTGGAGATGGGAATTAAATAAGGACGGTGATACAAGTATGCTATTGATGGAGAAATCCATCTAGTAAACCTTAGTAGATATAGAAAGCTTTATAATGCTGATTCTAAATAGTTGAGGCTTATTCTTTTTGACGGCAAAGACCTCATCCTAGAAACTTTTTCTATGTCATCGTTTCTGTTTCTACTTCTTTGCTGTTGCATTCCATATAATAAAAATGGCTTAATAAAGATGAAGTTTGAAAAGCTATGTTGATATTTCTCAGGTTTTTGTTGCCTGACTGAAATTCTTTGATAACCTACTTATCACCTAGAATAGGAAAGCATAGAGCAGTTTGGTAGTGCAGGCATATAATAATGTATCTATCTGCTCGTAGCACAAGTATCAAACAAAATGGAAGACCCAAGTATTAATGATAATACCATCAAATTTCACCCTAGTTCTATAAATGGTAGGTACAAGAGTTGAGAAAATAGTATGTCAGACTATCATAATATTATGATATGACATTAATAGGGGTTCCTGTTCCTTTGTTAGCTTCCAACTTCTTTTAAAAGCGATCATGCTTTAAATTCCAAGATTTACTCTTCGACTAGAGTTGCAATTTTTTTTACTCTTCGATCATACTTCACTGATGTATTATTTTTGTTTCAACAAGATATGATATATGCAGGTTGTTACGTAAGTCCATTGATTATTTTATCTTCTCTTCACAGTGAAACGGAAGATATTGACTATGAAAACGAGTACAACCGGAGCTGTGTTTGTATCATTCTTTAATCAGCTCGAGGGGAGACGGACGATCTGCCAACTGTTCTAGCGGGTAAAGCAATGACAAGAGGGTTGCGAGAATTCATTATATTAGATTGGTAGTTTGTAAGAATATGAAGCTATTGGTTGTTGTGATTTACATTGTGGCATTTGATTCTTGTTATAATCAAATTTAACACTAGTTGAAAATATTTGTGAAATAAATGGGCTCTTTGCTTTGCATAGATGATGGCCTCAGTAAAGTAAAACTCTTTTACAGTCTGTTGTGTCTCATAATTTGCACAGTAAAGCAATAAGCAGAATGATGACGGGGACCTACTCAGCTCTTGGATTGGGGAACATAATAATTCCTGGAAAG
>JAYMTE010001677.1:0-12708 GCA_036897545.1 Pelargonium fulgidum
GTGAACGGAGAGCTCCGTCGAGCTGCATCTTCGAGCTCCGTCATTGAGCTCCATCTTCGAGCTCCGTGAATGGAGAGCTCCGGTTGCTGTCAAGCTCCGGCTTACGTCAAGAGCATTTTGGGGATTTAAAAAAAAATGATCATGTGCCCAGCATATGACAAAATAGTGTAATTTTCCGTTAAAATGGTAGACGGAGTCAAACAGTGTATAGTTCAGAGTAGCCCAAAGTAACGACTCAAATTTTAGAGTAGTAAATTGCAAAAAGTAGTTAGTTCATGAGTGCTATCGGCAATTTCTCCTTAAATAAACTCAAGCCCAATTTAGATTAAAGTTATCTAAAAATAATAATAATTACAATCAATTTAATTTTGTTGTGCTTAGAAATATAATCCGCCCCCTGAAATACCTTAAAAAGACAATTTTGTAAATCAGTTAACTTTTAATCATCTTTCCGTTTCGGGAAATAAAAACTAGCGGTAAAATTAAAGAGCTCCGATCAAGTTGTTAAGAAAGACCAATACAGTAAAGTAAATAAATACAGCTTCCAATTAAAATTCGAGGCTTTAAAAATATAAATAGCTGAGCCCTCCGTCTCGAGTCTCGACAAGAGAGACACAGACACAAATTGCGCCGGTCAAACCCTAGCTTCCTCGCTCCACCAAACAACCACCGTGCAACGTCATCTTTTCCGGCGACACCGCCACCGACGGCGTATACGGACGGCGGCTCAACTAACAATTACGTCTGAGGTTTCAATCTCACTTCCGAAAGAAACGGCTCATCGAAGGTTGAGACGATTTTAATGACAAAACTTTGTATATTTAACAATATGTGTTTGCGTATATGTATGTAGTTGATTTGAAATTGAACATAATTTTCAAGACATTTTGTTATGCGTGTTAGTGTATTGATTTCACTACTAAACTGCACTTTATTTGAATTGTTGAATGTACTTTTACTCCAACTACTACTTGTATTGCTTTCATAGTTTGATTTTGCTTAATATTGTTTTGTTGCATTTTGTTGAATTTGCTCAAATTGCTTTGCAAATTGCATCATATGGCCTAATATGTACTAGCTTATTGTTAAATGATGATTCTTGGACTTGAAAACAAATCTTGCTATGATTCTGCAGATTGTGCAATTGTACTTCAGTTCAGTAAGGGAGGCTTGATTTGGCTTGATCCACTTCTTCCCTCTTGCTTCGTGCGCCTGCAAGTGGACATGAGCTGACATGAGTCGGTTGTCAATCAGACCACGTCCTCTTGACATTCATAAGAAGCTCCCTATTCTCAAGTCTGTTAAGGACTTTGAGGATGATGATACCCCAACGTCTACTCGGAACTCTCAGATACTTCGGCTTGCTGCGGATGAGATAGAGGTATTTTTGTTCATGTGTATTATTCGTGCATTACATCATCTCTTTAATCTCACCAATACGGTACCGCTCTTGCATCCCTTCAACATTGCAATGTGTTTGTAGTTCAAGTGTTTTTTCGAACCAATTTTATTTACTTATTCCATTCCTTACTTTGCTGCCGCTTGAAGGGTCGCATTCTTTTTTCCCAATTCTAGGAGTTAGCTAGTGAACATAAATATATCATCCAAAGTGTTCATCACTACTGATGGCTTTCTGGTCTTCTTATTCATCTGATATCCAATGCCTCTGTTTTAATAAGACCTTCTCAGAGTATTTTTTGTTTCAAGATTACATTTTTATGAACAAAGATATATCATTTTTGTTTGAACAAAATGTTGTATATGTTTGTTTTTAGGTACATCCAATCCCTAGCAAGAAATTTATCCCTGAAATACCTACTCCAGAGTTTGTCTATGTGGATACGTATGAAAGAGACTATTCCCGCACTTTCGCTCAACCAACATCTTATTTACGTGGAAGAGGAGGTTTGTAAAATATACATTCCTTATTGAACATCAGAAATGAATCAAAAAAATTTCTTCTTCTTTCATATCTATGTTAGTATTAGAATTGACAATACAAGAATTTTGGAGGATAAATGTTAATTATAAGGTGTATTTATAGAACATTATTTTTGTGGGGGCTGCTGCTCCCAAATCACACTTACATCATCCGTCCATTAGTTCACTGAAACTTGTCAACCTTTTTGCAGCTCGTTCTGAGATAGGAGATTTCGTTGAGTATGACCTTGACAATGAGGATGAGGATTGGCTTCAAGAGTTCAATAAAGAAAGGAAGATTATTCCACCCGAAAAGTAATTTTATCAAAAAACCACCTTTTGTCACCTTACCTTTGTTTTCTTTTGCTTTGTTTGGTATGATATAATACCAGTTGCAGCCAGCTATCCTCATCACCAACACTTGAAGGAACTGAGTATTTTCTGTCATTAATTTTATAATAATGCTAGCTAGAATTATTACTCTCTTTTTTCCTATTTACTTTGATAGAAAATGTCAACAGTGTAATCAGAGAACAATAAGTTCAGGAGGCTCCCTTCAGTCCTGAACTCCCACAAAATATATGGAAATTAAACCTCTGTTTTAAGTATATCTATGGCTACAATGGAACTAAGCAAGTTCACTAGAAAGATCTTTTATCTGCTTGATTATGTGCAGAGGTTTAATACTTCTCTTAAACAGTCAATACAGTTACCTTTTGCAGCCTTCTTAACAGAAAGAGAACCACTCTCTGCATTTCTTTCCAGGTCTGATGATTGTAATTTGGAAAGGAGGTAGGGGTAGCCCAACCCATGACCACACATCCCTAGTTGAGGCAGGATTCATTTCTTGGTCTTGGTTGATGCCAGGATACTTAACTAGTTCCTTTTATTTGCTTAAATTTTGAATAATTATCTTTATGATTGTAACAACTCTCTGTTATTTCCTTGCTGGATAGGTTTGACCCTGCAAATTTCTTGTTAATCCAGGTTTGAGAGTCTTCTATTTAAGTTGGAGGTATTGGACCATAAGGCACGGGAAAGAGCAGGAGTCATAACACCTACTCTTGGCTCACCAATTCCTGTACTTTTGCAAATTGATGCTGCTGTTGAGGTGAAAGCTTTGCTTAAATTGGGCAAGTAGTTATATTCTGCTGTTTTGATACTAGTTGTGGTTGATTATAACTTTCTGTGACCATCAGTTACAATTCTCATTAGTTCATTGGTGTTCATTAAGTTGGTACTAGTTGGTAGGTTTTGCAGTTATCAAAGAAAGAAAGAAATGGATAGTAGTTCTAAGTCTATTGCTTCTAACTGATGTTTAGTTTTCTAGACAGTTTTTGTATTTGTTTTTGTTTAATAATTGTGCTTAAAATGAATCTGAACTCATATAGTGGAGGAAGAGGAAAAATATGTAATGACACTGACCATTGACTATAGGATGTAATGACAACATGACAATAACCAGTTGATTCTTATTCGTACCATGTAATTTGGGTTAAGAAATGTAATAGACTTAAGGTACGCGTAGATGTTGAACTGAATTTGCAATTAGAAGAAACTTTAAAACACAATCTGTTTTGCTGTTTTCTCCCTCTAAGCTGTGTTATTGGGCTAACCACAATAAAAATTTTACATGAAAGATCTGAAGCAAAGTCATTTTTTTGGGTTTCATCTATAACTCAACTCTATGCATTTTGATATTTGTCGTGTGAAACAATGCTCAGTTGAAGTCAATCGTAATACATATATTCTAAATTCCTTCTTCTTCTTTTTCCTTTATCTGATAGGCTTTGCAAGCTCAGTCCATTAGATATGCAGTCTTCCAGTCTGTATATAATTACTGGAAAGAAAAGGTATGCTTTTAAAACCATGCTGTGATTATAAGGACAATGATGTTGCTTTCTATGTTCTCATCCTTCTATTTTATCACATAGCACAGGGTTCTTGTTTGAGTTTGAGGAGTAACATAGTTTGGGAATGAATATAGGGAATGCTAAGAGCTAACTAGATTTAAATATAGTTATACAGACAGATTGTTCATGATATTATAACCAACGAGGATACCACATTTGCAACATGTGTTTGAGGTGGCTAGCTGTGAAATGACAGGCATGCTATGTATGACTACAATTGTGAAATGGATTGACATGCACTAAAGTGGGTGTAGAGAGGCATGCGACATATGAGCCGAATTTAGAAACCAAATAAATGAATTCTGTTGGTTTGGCTGTCTTAATTTATGATTTGGCTTCTAAGATGCATGCATGAATAGTGTAGGCTGTAGCAGACAGTTGAGGGATAAAAGTTTAACTTGATCACACACGGACATAATTGAATATTTCTCCTGTCAAAAATTTCAAAAATATTGAAACCTTATGTAGATGATCAGGTATATTTTTGAATTGATTTCTTATGTTTTCATACGGGTTCAACTTTAGTACTCCAGAAAATTAAGTATGGCGACACTAAACTCTTCCTACATAAATTTGATAGATTGCCCTTGTTATAGTATTCGAGGCAGTCTACTAATGAATCTCTTGTTTCAATCAGGTAATGTGCTGGTTGTTTATATAATAACATGATGGTTTATGCATGCTTTCCATTTTTTTTCTCTTTTGGCCAGCGCGAACGGTGGCAGAAGCCTATTTTGCGACGTTTACAGGTTAGTAGCTTTTCTTGATCACAAATAAGATTTATTTAATATATTGTTTTGGGGGTATAGCCATACTTGTACTGCTTATGCATGGGTCTTTTGCATGTGATCTCATTAGAATTATAGGGTATCCAATGTTCTCTTATTAGTCATTCATAACTGAATAATTTTTCACGAATAAATGGATCTTATCCTGTGTCGCATATCCCATGTGATGCACACATTAGTTGTTTCAATGCACTGCGTTTTGGTTTCTTTTTCTCTCTCTCTTTGTTTTTTTGTTTTTTTTTATTCCTTAGAAAATTGCATTGGGTGGGTAGGTGTTGTTGAACATGTAAGTTGATTTTCATGTCTCTGATGTGTCTATGAGCATGCAAAATGATCTTCTCTTGTATGAACTGCATGGGATGTTTGTTGTTTATTTCTGAGTACAATTCATGGACAAACTAATTATGGCCACTGCCTGTATTCTATCCACCTTTGCAGCCTCCTCCACCAGTCAATGACACTAACCCATATAATGTCTTTCGGCCAAGGGAGAAAGCCCATAGACTCCATGCTAGAAGAGTAAGTACTGCCATGGTGATTATTTTTTTAATATGTAATGTATAAACCTTCAAGTAAAGCAAGCTAGTTGGTATCTTGAGCTCATGATGATCTCTTTTACAGATGCAAAGGAGGGAAAACAATGTGCAGTCATTTGACAAGCTTCGGCAGGTAAGGACCTCTAGTTTTTCAATTCATTTTCAAAACATGTGGTTAGTATGAAACTATATAGAGGTCATAGTTCATTGTATCCATATACATGGTCTTATCATAAGCCTGAAGCTTGCATATCCTTTTGGTGCCAATACTTTAATTTTCTTTTATTTGTTTTGTAAGACTATTGGAAAAGTTGAACTTTAATTCTGTTGGTAATTGTTCTTCAGCTGTGACCATCTTTTTATTTCGTTGCTGCATCATCCGTGATTCTTTGGGCTCTCTTTGTTTTCTGTGCTTTAATAGTTTTTTATTTTATATTTTAATTGCTTCTGGTAAATGTAATTTGGTGCTTTCTATTTTAAAAAAATAATATAAATATTTATTTGCACCTGGATGCTGGTAATGCCAATTTTTCTAGTTATGTATATTGATGAAATATGGCCTGGATGAAGATAAACTTGTGGTGGCTGTGTGAATCCATCAGTACCTCTCTAATATAGCTATAAGATTATGCTAATTTGGTGAGATGTATTGTCTTCGGGAAAAAGTATGCAATTTGTCCTGTCAAAATTTCATCTGTATTACGGATGTTCCTATTTCATGATGATTTTTATTCTTGCTAAACTTAAGATAATTTCTCTTGAATTTGACTATTCTCAGGTCAGGCGCAACCTAGACCAAGCCAAGACCCTACTGGAAGCTTTGATCAAGGTGTTTATTCTAATAAAAGTTTCAAAGAAGTGGTTTTGTGTATATACATCAAAGGTGTTTCCTTTTCTCTCCAAAAATTTATTACCTCACCATGTCATTGTGCAGAGAGAAGAGAAAAAGAGAGAAGTCATGGAGAGTGAAGTTAGCCTTCAGAGGATCCAAGTGAAATACAAGGTATGAGTATTGTGATGTAGCATCATCTTGAAAAGATTAATAGTTATTAGGTAGTAAGAATATGGCAAATTATGGCTTCTTGTTACTAATTGTAAAGTAAGTTATTTTCTAACAAAGGGGTTGGAAATTTTGATAAGAAGTGCATGGCTAGTTTAGAGTGGTGATTTGAACAAGAATTTATGCATGGATTGAACGTTCCCATCTGTAGAGTTATTTCTGGGCCACATATTTGATGTATATTCTGTTATTGATGGTGAATTACTTATGGGCTTTCAGCACGAAACTCAGCTTCTTGAAGATAGCTTGGCCCTCCCTGGATTTCCGCCCAGCTCTTACAAGTTTGGTTCTAGTGAGGATGATTTCATGGACTTAGATGACATTGCAAACAGCCGTCCACGTCTCCAACATGCTCCAATGCAAAATCCAACTTTCATGGACTCCAGTCTGGTCATGCTTCCTGCAGGAAGCATGAAGCAGGAGTTAAAACGGCGGCATGTATCACATGGATGGCTTCATAAAGTGGTATGCACATTTGTTTTTTTATTATTATTACACCATCAGGTCGAATTTTAAGAATGTTCAGTTCATTTAGTTCGTATTTTGAGTGTCACTGTTCCTCTATTGATGCCCCAATTCCAGAGTGGGAGATGAGGGAAAATGATACCAACATTTTAAAAACTCGGGCCAGTAAATGGGCAAATATGACAGTTGAGTTAATTGCTGTTTATTTCTTTGGTGTGGGATGAATGCAGGATCCTCTTGAGCCTGTTTTATTGTTCACAAAACCCCTGATTCCGGAAAAGTTAGCTGCAGCGGGAATAACCCCGATGGCCAATTCTTCAGCCAAAATTGGTGTATCGACCCAGCCATTTAAATTCCGTGGAAGAATGGGTCGAGGAGGGCGAATAGTTTTCGATAGATGGAATCCACTTTCACGTACTACAATGGACATTGGCAACTCTATGTACATGCCACCAAAACCCCGGCCTTCGACATGTAATTGATTCGTCAAACATGTCCGGTCTGGTAGTTGTGACTTAGTAGTCTTCTATTTGTTAGGACCTGGTGGAAGATGTATGCGCATCCCACGTTGGTGGTGGTGTTTGTATCCTTATTTGTATTGATTGGTGTAACTTGTAATAATCTATCAAGCATGTTTCAGATGATAAATATATGCTCACTATTCATTCACTATTCGTTCAACTTAATCGTGTTCATGTCTTGTCAATTGAACTTCCATGGTCATTTTTGTCGGGTCTTGTAATATTAAACATGTCAGACACTATATAGTGTCGTGTCATTCTGCCTGTAAATGGGTTATGTAACTCAACTTGTTTGATAACTTAGTTATGTTCGGATAAACCCATTTAACATAACACTCTGTCTCAAAATGAATATTTTTGTTTCAAAATAAGTGTCCACTTCTACGCTTGAAAATTTTTCATTTTAAGTTTGTTTCAACACATACATGTAATGTGCAACGGTAACTTTTCTCTATTTCTTGTCATAAAAGAATATAAATACTTTCATTTTGACACAAATTGCTACACCTAGTACTTGTTATGTTTTGATAAATCAAAATGGAATCAAAACTCTGGCCCTCAAAAAGCCATCCAGAACCCCAAAAAACAAGACTGATTGACAACAAAATCTGTGCTCAAATAGGCATCTAAAAATAGCCAATAAAACCATCCATACAATTTTTTGTTCAGAATAATCTAAGACCTAAAGGCTAAGAAACTAGTAATAGTTATCACTGAAAGATACAAGTACCAGAGATGCTACCACATCTTCTTTGGTTTCCTATACAAACATCATGATTGTAATTCTCTGCATCTGTCTTATTTAAGATCCAATATGAGAACAAACAAATGACAGTGAGAACATTAAACAACTTGTGCTTGCAAATAAGCAAGATCTTATTCAGCTCGCGCCATCACCGGAACCTCTTTAACCAAACAAATTAAGAGAGGCCGAGGCACACGCTACATAGTCCTCTGTCCTTTGTACATCCTGCAACTAAAACGACATGTTACCTATGAGCAGATGTATGCGGCATGGGATACGCCATGGGGCCCATGTTCATCGGAGCACCAGGGACGGGAGCCCCTGGAACGGGGGCCCTAACACCATATGCCATGTGTGCCGGAGCAGGAAGATTAACGGGGGTCCCAACTGCTGAAACCAGCGGTCCTCCTATCGGTTGCCCGATAGTTGGAGCACCATACATGGCAACACCTGGAGGCCCTACGGTGGGCTGTTTGAGTGATTTGCCAGAGGAACCTCCAACTGCAGAGCCATTTGTTTGACCGGTGATTGGTCCTTGGGGTGTCGATACGTCTCCATTCTCTACATGAGTGATATCATGAATGCTAGATCGCCTCCTATCTTTGTTCATCGAGTTCAAACGGATGAAGTACTTCTGAGCATGGCTCGCAACTTGTGTAGGCGTCCTTGTCACTACAAAGTTGCGAGAAATACTTCTCCAGTCGCCTTTCCCATATTTGTCCAAACCAAGAAGAAATAACCTGTTTGTCAAAGATTGTAAAAATCCAAACTTGGCATCAACAAAATAATACGCCATTTTACTAAGAATATCTATAAGGATTGCATAGTGAGAACTTAAAGCACAAGTTAATACAAACATGACCAACATTGCAATCATCAAACTTGACATTTGTGTCACTCAATGACCGCACAATAGCTTTTCAGTTCGACAGCCATGAGTGATTTCAATGTATGATTGGTCTACACACTAAACATTTGCGGTAAAAACAACTTAAAATACGACTTGCAACAGAATCCAATTTGTTGCCGCAACAAGAAGTGCAATTATTACATTACCAGCTAGAAAATATTTCTTCCATGAGGCATTTTAAACTGAAATTGACTGTATCCACATGAGAGCTTTCTTGTTCTCATTTGCACCAAATTCTAGCAACAAGTTTCAACCACCAGTAATTACCCATGACTGTACAAGACTTCTATAATTTTCAAGTTTTTTTATTTATGAAACCAAAACAGGCCCAAGACAATGTGATCATTTATTATGTTAATTTGAATGCCTACGAATCCTTCAAATCCAAATATAAACTCTAAACAAATTAGCCACAAACTCCCTCCAAATGCTGTAAAGCAAACCTAAATGCTTGGTTCCAAAACCCTACAGAAAGTAATTACCCTTGCCAGCCAGCAGCCTGGCCCACACTGCCCAGTATTAAGGATCTCAAACCCTTGAGTACGAACTACAAAGAAAGTAATTCCTAACACGGCTAGTGACCCACACATCAAGGAGGATTCAAGGACTATATAAGCAAATACATAAATAGGAAATCCAGTACACTAATATGATATCTTTGGTTGCAACTAGATAGTTGCATGCTTTCAGTTTCGATTTGAATATGTATGCATAAACATACGGGCAATATTTGTTAATGATGTGATAAACAGGCAAAATAACAATCCCTTTCTACGAACCAATTATCTTATCTATGGTACATGCTAGCTTGCTTTGTCTATGCTATACTGCTGCAAAACAATCTGCATTTCACATCAAATTTCCCTGGTGCGATATATTCCTATATGAAGGTTTAATCTTAATGAACCTAATAAAGACTTGAGAAAACATAGTTCTAGTCTATGTAAGATTTTCTGCTCAATTGCTCATAGTCGGTCACAAATTACTCATTTGAGACAATTAGCCCAAGTCATTTTAAACTATAAGTTGGGAAGGCAGAAGGTTTAGCTCAAGACTGCTATATTCACATTGACAAATGTATTTATGCTACACTATCCATATTATTTTACATCAATTGTTCAGCTCAAAACCAATAATTGCAATTGTCTTTCAAGTACAGACATCAAACTTCTTTTTATTTCCATCTTTTACATTTCAGGATATAACATAATCCATGGGATATCATAGATTCTGCATAAAAAGCACAATAACTAATTAACTGTACTTTAATGACCTGTGTGGAAACTCAATGACCACTTCCAACAATAAGTTTTTTAAGAGTTAACATCAAATGGGTGGCCCCATGCACTAGACTATCACTGTTGTGAGAATGGGGAGGGTCAACGCTCAACAACAACCAAATCATTTCCCAAATGATATTGAGATTGGTTACAATAACTCTTTAACAAAACTCTTTGGGATCCTCGGTTTGTATTCTCCTCCTCAAATCCATCCTATACTCCTATGTAATGATATCTCTTCAATTAAGTGGGTCTGGGTAATTTATGTAAAAACTAATTGCAAAAACAATGTGTGAGAAGTAAGCCTAAATTCTAAATCAGTTGTTATGGCTAAGATCCATTCAATTAAATGTGATGCAGCTAGTCCAAAAAGCAAATTACCAAATATGAACTTAAAAGCAACAACCAAGGAAGTAGCTCATCAGCAATACTATAAATAGATACTCTTGCACATGGCATCCTTAAACAAACATAATTATAAATATGGTTAAAAAGTAGATAAAGCATAATAGAAATTCACCTGTGTTCATCCTCTGACCAGGCAACCCCCTTGCGGCGTTCCTGATCCGACCTGGAGCCCTTACCTCCATGATTAGACTCACTGGTAAAATTCCCAAAATGACTGCCCTTCTTTCCAGTTCCTTCTTCGGCAGCATGACTCATCGAACCCTCTGAAGAAGAACTGTAGCTAGGCAAAGGTATACATCCAGACTCAATCCTGTTAACATCGTCTACCAATAGTTCATAATGATGTTTTACCTCTTCCAGGGTCTTCCCAACCACATCAGCTGCAATCTTCTCCCAGAGGTCTGAAGAATCCTCGGGATAAGTAGCCAAGGCATTCTCAAATGCCTTGTCTTGCTCTCTGCTCCACGATGAGCTACTACTTGGTTCATCCACAGTCATCAATACTCGTCAAATACACTTCTTAGATTATCACCAACCAAGGAGAAAACGGAAAAGGAGATCTGAGGTGCTATAAAATTTGACTATCAAGATTTATACCGTTGTTCTTCCAAACTAGATCTGAATCACTTCTACTATGAGTATCAGTATTGAATTAGGGAGGGAGGGTGTGTTAGGATACAAAAGTAAGAAAGAAAGGAAAAGAGACTGAGGAAAAGGCCAAAGTAGCTGAACCAGGGATAACCTCCAATAAAAATCACAAAACCCGGTGGAGTTTGTGAAGAATTCGATGGTGATTTGCTCCACAACTCAAAACTTGGACTCTTGTGAGTTGCTGACCTATTGATGAACGAAAAGGAAGTCAAGTTCAGTTAGACCGTGAAAAAATATCTGGTAACCATAATATCAAAGTTGCAATAAATGGCATCTTAAAAATAGAAATTAATGTGACGGTGAATAATTCAACAGAATGGTAATTAGGGTTCCTGGACAGTGATATATGAAAGAGACTAGAGAAAAACCAGACATGGAAGAAAAACTCAGAAGCTTATAATGGATTAAAAAAGAGTATCAATTTTCCATTTCCAACAAAAGCCAATTAACCATAAGCCATACTTGAAAAGAACAGTTTTAACAGCACAGGACCACACAAATTTATACTCCTGCTGTAAACCTCAGTCATAGACTACAGTTTTTACAGTATATTTTATAAGACAACTATTTTTATTGTTCTTTTTGCTAATTCTACAGACTGAAACCGTTCAATTGCAAACAAGCAAGTAGTAAAAATAAATACTACTTGTTTTACTTCAAGAAACATCGAATTACTACATAAAGCAGCGTATCTATATAAGAAGTCAGTAATAAAAGAGGAACTGGAAAACATAAATCAAATAAAAACAAACTAGACTTTTATTCAGAATCTAACCTCTAATTGAAATCCCTATTGTCCAATAGCTCCTAAAAATAAAACTCCTCGAAATAGCCGGACTTTATTGTGGCAAAACCTAAACAATCCTACCAAACTGTTCCTGGAACTATGAACCCACAGATTTAATAACCACACAACTGTCCTTTCACTCTAAACTGTTCACATCGAAACAAAACAATACCAGAAAAATGAAAGACTACCTAAGAGTCATAATATGATGACAGTTCAACAAACTCTTCCACACCATAATTTTTCACACCCAAAATTCTTATATGCAACAAGAAAAAAATGTAAGGTAAAAAATCCGACCTTTTTCTATACTAAAGCTCAACCCCATCTTCATTGTTTAACCTCAGCCTCTACCAAACTCTTTGCCAAAAGTGCAAATGACTAATTCTACTGTACAATTGATAGGGTAAATAAATCAAAGCAAAACTAGAATTTAGAACCCTAATGAGGATAATTTGGGAGTGTCCATTCAGAACCCAGATTAATAAACTCATCAAAAAGATTTTTTGAAAAAAGGGTTTGTGAAAAGAACCTTAAAGGAATTGAAATTTACAGAGGGTAGACAATAGAAATTAGAGGTGATGGTGATAGGTTTTCCTGACAAATCCACCAAGGGGACTAGAGAGAAGAAGTGCAGTGGAGCAGCAGGATGGGCCAATTGGTCCCATCTCAACAACTAGTTGCCACAAACAGGACAGCTGGGTTTGAAAAAGGCTCACCCCAA
>JAYMTE010001678.1:0-12707 GCA_036897545.1 Pelargonium fulgidum
AAGAAAGCTCCTATATACTTATTCTAAATACCCCTCATAACTAACAAAAAAGAGGAATACTATGAATAACTCAAATAACTATTAAGACGCTAAAGAATACATTTATAGTCACGACTATATTACTTGAAAATTTAAGTTATCTTCAAAAGTCACGAAAGTACATATTTATAGTCAAGCCCTTTCTTTTTCATGGAGTAAGGATGAATAATTATGATTCAAACATGTCAGATAAATATGATTTAATGACCAAGTATAATGGATATGCATTACATTTGCATAGTGGGTATACAAATGGATATATGTACATAGTGGGTATACATTATATTTACAACAGAAATAAGCCAAAAATTTGTGTGATTTTATTTTATTACTATTGTACGTGTCTGTCTTGTCAAATGAGCTCTTTTTTTCGTCCTTCACTGGTTGGACAATCATCTAGCAAGAGGTTTGCAAGGTCCTTTCTCTACGATAGTTATATGCTTCTAACATGGATGGGAATTGAGCCTTATAATCTTCTTTGCCTGTCACTTTTATCCCAACTAAATGATGTATAGATATAAATTGGTATGCTGTGTTTCGTGGTTGTTTTGATAAAAAGAAATGAGAAACAAGTTTTTATCCATTTCATTCACTATTACAGTAAAGTTCCTATGTTTTCCATTAATATATGTTAACAAGTCATAAGGTTTCAACAATGGTAAAATGTCCATAAATTGTTGCGTTTAGAAAGTTTCCGGTTTTCTTCTCACTGTTGTAGTAATGAAATACCTCTTATGAAGTCAACAACTTCATAAGAATCTGACGATGTTTAACCATACGAAGTTGATGATTTTGTTCATTCTCATTGACCCTTAGATTTTTGCACTATTTGATGGATTTTAAGGGTGCAATACTGGTCAGCATCTGTTTGAAGAATGGAGTGTGAGAGATGATTTAAAATATAGGACTTCTGTGTTCATGGCTTCTCCAATAAGAACTATAAACAGAGAGAAATTTGAATTGCATTTCTGTTTTTAAAATTTCCGAGGAATAATTAAGCCAAAATAAATATTTGGTTCTTGTACATTATTGGTGATAGTCGATAATAATCAGAAGTATGTTGCATAAACTAGCATCCTTGGTTATTCAGGCTCAAAACTTGTTTGATTGACATATCTGTGGTTCCGAAAGCTGCTAACTTGTCATTTTGGGCTTTGCTATGTTTAGCCTACACAACAGCAAACAAGATACCGCAAGTCACCATATGCACCATCAGGTGAAGGTATGATTGATGGGTGACACGGCATGGGTTGTACAAGCTTTTGACTGCTACACGTCAACTAAACCTCAACTATCTTTTATGCAGATGAAGGAAGTAGTTCACCTGAGGCTGAGGATATGAATTCCAATGAATGAGACTGACTAGCTCTTGTTCTTTCAATGTTGTATGGAATGTTGATTGTTATTCCGAGTAATTTTCTATTGTTCCTGGGAATAAGATGGAAAATGCTCCGACATTAGCTAAAAGGAAAGAAATTTATGCAATTGAAACTTATAGGAACTGCAATTTCTAGTGTTCCAAAGTTTCTCTTATATATGTAAGCGAAGATTATTTAAATTTGATCCCGATGGCTTTCAGATATTGTATCATCAGCTCTTGGCATTTTTCGTGGGTTCATTACCTTTCTATAGCTATTATTTTGGGGGAATATTGTGTAGTTGCAATGGAAGTAGCAGTTGATGGTTTTTAAAGCTACTATAATAATGTCTTGGCCATTGCTCATGGAACCTTGACCTGAATTTCAATCTCTTCAGCAGCAACTACAATTTGCTAACCTCAAAATCACAACTCTGGAGCTTCTAAAATTGTACATTTGGTCTATTTTATTGACAAGTTTGCTTTTAAAAGTTTGTTAAAACAACCAAGGTAGAAAAGTTGAGCAAAAAAAAACAAGTCAATTTTTTGTATATTTAGGGGCAAAAACCCAAGGCAACAAGTAACTAACTGTCCTTCCAAATTCATGCTCAAAAACTGACATGCATGAATGCTTCAGGTACATACCCACTATCCCTACCGAGGAATGGATGTTACACTACACTACATAAAAATCCAACAAAAATCTACACCTTGAGCTCAGGTTTCAGACCAAAACTGAATTGCACCGTCCCCGTGTTCTTGTTAGCAATCTTCTTGTGCTGAATTCAAAACGGATGAAAACAATATGATTTGTAAATATACTAACAATATATAGACATTCACAAGTGTTTGTAGAGAGCAAGAAGCTTACTGCTCAAAATAAAGCCCTGTAGCAAGCTATGGGCTCTCTCAACCTGCTCAGGGGTGCCTGATAGTTGAATCACCTTTTCTGTCATCTCTGCTCTATCATCTACCACTTTTACATTGGCTCCTGACAACTGTTCACATTAAAGAACCCAGCAAGTCAATAATCAAGGCCCCAAATTTAATGAAAAATTATCTACATAAGTACGTAACTCACCTCACTGATTTGAGAAAGCTTGTTTCTTGATTTTGTTACTAGTTTGGGAACTGCATATTCCGGTAATACAACTTCAAGGATGCTCCTTGTGACTAGAGGCACAGCAATTCTTACAGAAGCACACAATATATTGTGAATGCAAGGTACTTAAAACTTAATCTTCTTGTGGCAAAGAAAAAAAAAAATTAGACGATAAAAAAAAGCCAAAATTTTAAAACAACCAGCAAAATATTGTTACCTATTCAACCCACTAGACACCTCATCACATTGGTCCCTTTCATTCTGCTTTCCTGTTTCACTGCCAGGTACTCCATCTCCCTACAAAAAGGGATTAAGTCGGCATTATTTCGAGCAATCCGTGCGTGCAAGAACCAAGCCAGCAATGCTTCAAAATATTTGCCTCCTCCACCCTAAAAATTTCTAAAATTTGGATGGAGGTTAAGATGACTGGATTAAAGTTTTAATTTTTTGGATAGCAGATAAGCTTGAGGAAATGCCAAACAATTACACATACTGGTAGGTTTTTAAGAAAAAATTAAACACCTGACCAAAGAAGAGACAGTATTATCAAATATATAAGTAGCACAAACCTTTGCCAGGACAGCACTTGTCCCAATTTGTGCATTCGGATGGGTTGGAACAGAACGATCAGTACCACCAGCATAACCTTCACGAGCTAGAGTGATGTTATTCATTGAAGCTGTCTCCACAGGGCTTGCTGCAGATAAGGAAGGCATCGATGCTTCCCTGGTAAAGAATTCCCCATACAGGTAACTCCGTAACCTTGACGTCACCTCAACAAGAGCATTTCTCGCTGCTCTTATTTCCCCTGCAATCTTTAATATTTAAGAGCCACTTAGAAATGCCAAAAGTGGAATAGATCTTTCTCATCAAGCCTTTGTTTCGAGACCTTGTGGGATCTAGGATCATGGACCCTTTCTTTAAGACTAAAAACAGTTCAATTGATAAGTGAGTTGGAAAATGATAACCATGCATAAATGAATATGCTCTGTACTCATAACTCACTTCAAACAGTACATACTAAAACAAATTCAAGTCTCCCTGAGGTATACAACAACTGACATATATGCACATGTTATCTTTTGCTTATTAAAACCTTCTTTACTTGTATAGGACACCAAAAATGTACCTCAGACTAAAAAACACTGAGGATATACCGCGCACAGGCTTTGATATATGTGTGTGTGAGTATTATAAGTAACTAGTAACTAATTGAGAGACAAACCTGCAGAATCTCATCGTTCCTGGAAACGCATACAGGAAGTTGTTCTCTGGGCAGGATCTGTACATCTGCACCAGTTAATCTCCTCAAATCGGATAATGTTCGGTCTCTACCTTCAAAACATCCAATTTCACTTGAAGGAACAAGTAACCTTGTGGTTATAATGTTGTCTTCATCCGGAAGGAGATCAATAATACGAGTTTGGATATGAAGCAGAGCTTCTTGAGCTGGAAACAGTTCATCATCAGGACCCTAAGGACATACATTCATCAAAGCCGTTATAACGTTTCTAAAGTAAATCATGTCAGCAAGATGATCAACAGCAAAGATATCTATTTCACGGCATGAAAAAGATGCAAAGTTCAGAATTACCATAAAATTCTGAAATAAAAATTATGAGCTCATCAACCAGAAAGAGCAAAGTTATAGAGTATTCTCGCTAATAAAAATCTTCATTAATAAAGAATACATTTCCATGGAAAAACTGAATATTATTTAAACCATGTTTATAATAAAAAAAGTAGAAAAGAGATGATCAGTAGCTCCTGAGACGAAATAATGACTATCTGTTCATTTGACCCAACCACAGGATCAGCCACCTTCACATCCACTCCAATTTCATTCCGAAGCAATAGTAAAATTCCATTTGACTCTCCAACAACACTATCAACCTTGTCAGTTGGACAAAGAATTTGAAAAACAAGGTCCTCATAATAAAAGGGATTTGTATTATCAACCATGGGAGCTGGTCCTGATTCAACAGCATAACCAGATGAACGCGAATCACATCTGCTACTACTACTGTTTAAATTCGCTCGCGATCCCAAAGGAGGTCCATCCTGAGAAGACCGTCGACCTGTGCCGGTCATGTGAGGAATAAAATCATCATCGGGAGGAAAGAAGCGATCAGGTGAATGCAGTCGCCCATGGAGATGACTGCGATCACGATGCTGACTCTCTCTTAAGCGTGATGAAATATCAGCAATAGCATTCTTTACAGCATTCAAATCACCTACAACCTGGCAAAAGAAAATAAGATGGTATCTAAATCAATTTTAAATTAATGTCTTGTTCAAAAACAAAAACAAGTAAAAAGAATTATATCTGTACGACTTTTTTTTAGTAATATTATTACCATGTTCTGCCAACAGAATGGCATCAAACAATGGAAACTCTGTTCCTTAACCTGGTAAAATATATACAAATTTGTAATAGCTATGAGTAGATAGAATAAAGGATTGTGATGCTCCTTCTAATTTTAATTGGATATCACAAAACGATCTAGCAATTAGATTCTTGCTATTAGCCAAACGGTATAGTGTGAACGGGAAGAGTGGCTCTATAGTTATTGAACAGACAACTTGGTCAGTTTCCATGGTAAGCTTTAAGTGAGAGAGTGAGTAGTATGACGAATATGATTCTGTATGCAGATAATCTATAATCTATCCAAAATAAATCTTAAAAACTCGAAGAAAACAATATAAACCAGGAGATATCATATAACATTATGTTCAACTTCCAAAGTTAAGAGGTTCCAAACAGCTTTTCATTTTAGTCATGTCAAGATCATCTACCAAAGTTTATCAGGATACTTGAGAGTAATAATTACCAGGAATAAACACACTTTTGTAATATTATCGAAACAAATTAAGATATACCATCTACCACAAAGTAGTACAAATGAAGCTCCTGAAGATATTGTTGCTATTAGTACAACAATTTTGAGAGGCAAGATTAGCTTCTCTTGGCCAAGAAGTTTTGAGATAATGAAAAAATGGAACCTGAACCATTAAAAGCAGAAACGGTATCACCAAGGGAAAATGCAGGGCCGATCCCTTGCAGGATCTTGTTAATGTCAACATAGGACATAATCCTACACCAGCCTAACACCAATATCAGTACAAATAATAAGAAAACAAAGCCAGACCATAATCTATAAAAGCTTAAAGCACAGAGCTTTGTTCCCATAGATACAAACAGCTGCAGAATTTTTATCTGTCCATGTCAACTTCTACCAACCTAACCCCTGAATCAGTCCAGCAGACAAAACCAGACCAAAATCTGATCTATGACAATGTAGCAATGAATGCAACAGATTGAAACCAATTTATCAGTCAATTATTAAATTGGTTGTCTTTGTTTAACAGATAGTGGGTCATAAACAGTTGTTTTGAAATGGTAGAGTCAGTGGGAGTTTAGAAACCTGAACAACTTCCTCAGATATGGAAACACACCGAGGCAGAGTGTTGTCCCTAGGAAGAACCCTAATCTGTGTCTTGGTTGCCATCCTCATTTGCTCAATTATCTTCCCTCCCTTCCCCAATAAGCACCCAACGTGCATTCTAGACACCACCATCCTCGTGGCCACCCGATTCCCACCACCTCTCACTCCATACTCTTCGTCTTCCTCACCACCACTACCACCCTCACTCTCCAGAATCCGATCATGTATCAGGAACAGCGCCTCCTGCGCGGGGGAGAAGACAGGAATCCGGCCGTCGGGGTCTCGACGGCGCATGTCCGAAACCTCGATGATCTTCTCGTCGTCGCCGGGAACCAGGTCGTGGATGTAAATCGAGGCGCCGGTGTGCTGCCTAATGGACTTGATAATGCTGCCGGACTTACCGATCACCCCGCCGGCCTTGAGGTCGTTGCACAGAATGCGGAAAGTGGTGGTGACGGTGAAGTTCGAGTCCTGCGCCTTGGACTGTCGGCCGCCGCGATGGGGGTGGCGGCTGGAGGGGGCGGAGTGGGGATGGTTGTAGCGTTGCTTGGTCCTGCCGTGAGTTTCGGTGTCATAGTCATTGTAGTAGCTCCTCTTGGATCTGGTTCTCTCCATTGTCCGAGTCCAAAAAAGCTTAGGTTTAGAAGACGATCCTTTTTGTCAAATATCAGTCCATTTAGGCGTGGACTGTGGAGTTGTCTGAGTTAGGGTTTGATGTTACAATATTGTGACAGTTTATCGGAAAAATCCCAAGAAATGCTGCTCCGACCTCGCAACCCTAACAGATGAAGAATCTGACTACAAAAGGAGCTGATGTTAGAGAAGCTGCTTACTTCAGGTCTTCAATTTGTTGGATACCCAATTTCTTTTTAATAAAATAAACAATTTATTAGTTATTACTACTATATATTTATAGTCTAAAATTGAGGATTTGAGCATCTATCTTTCTCTTGCTGATTAAATGAAAGTTTTGTTCAGAAATAATTGCTCTTAATTTTTAAGATGGGCAACAATCTCTTGAATTTATGTATAGTACATTACCGTCTTTTTTGTTAAAATAACACGTATCATATTGATAGTAAGTTGAATGTTATTAAGATTTACAAGACAGTATATGTTCGCGATAATTTTTTGTTGTTGTTGGTATGCGTGTTGAGTAGCAAGAGTCGGTTACAGAAAATGAGAAAATGACTTTAAAGGTGGTGGTTTGACCAAAGTTATCAGATCAGTGTTCGAGTTTGTTGTCGAATTAAATGGCAGACCCGATGGTGGTTAGAGGCAATTGGTAGAGTTGTCCACGTGTTCGTCTTGATTGTGCAAGTGCAAATTTTGTCAATTGTTCATATTGTTTAGGCTATATAGAAGGATTTCAGTGTCTTCAATTTGATTATTCAAACTGATGGAAAGAATTCAAGTGTATTATGGTTGATTTTTCAAGACATTTTAGTCATTGTAACTCAATTTGGTAGTGTAAACTTTTTATTTTTCGGTTGTTCTGCAAATCGAGTGATACACGTGTTAGCTAGGTCTTCCTTCTCTTTGGATGAGTTGATTTTTAATCCCACAATTTGTTTTTATTATTGTTTGATTTAAAACAATAAATTATTAGTTAAGAGAAAAAAATTATAATCCAAAATAAATGTAAAACAGAGACAAAATGGCCCATTTACATGATGGAGTAGGCCCATTTATCCAATCCAGTGCCGCAGTTAATCCCTGCACAAGTGGAGTCAATCTAAGCCGTTAATTCAGTTAAGAGCTAGAGGTGTAGCTTCACTCTCTTATCGCTTCACCACCGCATATAGTAATCAGTTTATTTCTCATTACCCACACTCACTACTCTGCTTCTGCCACCAAAATGGCGTTGCAATTACAGAGATTTGTGTGGACCGAGCTCCACTGCAGCTGCACCTTCAACTTCAGCACCAAGACTCGCTACAGAAACGGCCTCACCATGAGAGCCAAGACCCTCTGCCGCTCCGCCATAGCCATCGACGCGCCTTCTTCGTTGTCCGATGTTACCGGGATTCGATGGGGCTCCACCACGTTGCAGGGTCTCCGGGAAGAGATGGAAGATGATGTGGTTATCCGTTCCGATGCCTTTGACGGCTTCTCCTTCGCCGCTGTTTTTGACGGCCACGGCGGCTCTTCTTCCGTCAAGTTCCTCAGGTCTCACCCCCAACTTCAATTGTTTCCTGTTGATCTTTGTTTGTTTAGTTATGCATGTTGTTCCGATTAGTATAATACTTGTTTTATGACTTTAGGTTTGTGAATAAACTGTATTTTGCTGTGGATTTATGTTTAGATTGATCAATTTGGTCTTTTATATAAGACCGATCTATATTGGTTATGATGTAAATGTAGCTCTAATTATAATTTGATTACAACACCTTACTATAGATATGGTTAAATTTAGAAATAGATTCAAACTAATTATCTCTAATTATCAGATAGGATTTGAACTGTATGTATTGTACCCTATAAATACATTGTAGAGTTTAATGGATGAATATCAAGTGAGAATCAAAATCAATCAGCAAAGAGAATTTTTCACACATTTAACATGGAATGATCTAGTAGAACTACATCTCCAACAAGTTAAATATTTGATGGATTTGATGTTTGAGAAATGATAGCAACTTTATTATTGCTGGTTTTGTTTGATTTGAGTGCTTTAGATTTGGTTAAATTCAAGAAGTGCTTATAATTTAAGGTGGTGAAACTCTAATTAGGATCTTTAATTGCTGAAGTTGTTGCCCTCATTCTTCATTTAATAATATTCAGTATATACTGTGAGTAGAATCTAAAAATGTTGAATTGTATGTTTTATTTTCAAGCAATCATGAATTGGTGAGACATGTCTTCTTCTACATTTGAAAGAATCATCACTTCTCAAACATAGCTTGGGAATTGAGTCATATGAGCTTATTTTTCCTACTTTTTCCATCTAAACCTTCAGTTCAAGTTGCATATATAGCTGTTGAAAGGCTTACTAGTAAAGTTTCCCATATGAATAGTGTAGGATATACAGTGCAAGTGCTTCTTCTTTTTTGTTTTTTTTTTTTTTTTTTAAATTGACCTACACAACAGGAATAGCTCTTCTATTTTAACCCAAACTTCCCCTCCCCCGACGCAATGAGATTTGAACCCACAACCTTTTATGTGTAGATGTGTGTCTTGACCATTGCGCCACCCCCTAGGGGGCAGGTGCCAGTGCTTCATATATCAATTTGGACCTTACATTTAATAGCTTCAGTTTATGGGTTGACTACTTAATACTTCACTTCAAATGTAGAGCTGTCATTAAAGATTAAAATTAGGAGAATGCAAATGCATTTTTCATCTGTATGGCAGTATCAATTTTGTAGAATCTTCTATCCCATTGTTCTGGACCTAACGATCTCATTTTGAAGTATATTTTATGTCTACTTTACAAAATTGACTCACTGAACTGGCTACAGGGATGAGTTATACAAAGAGTGCATCGCAGCTTTACAAGGTGGGTTGCTACTCAGTGCAAAAGATTTCAAGACCATTAGAGAAGCACTAGAGAACGCCTTTGCAAATGCTGATAAGAAATTGTTAGATTGGTAAGCTAGCATACACGTTGGGAAAAAAGACAACTTAGTCTTAGAAAGGAAAAAATGTATACCCTATACAGTCTCAAATCTAAATATGATTGTATATTTATATTATTGCATTGAAGAAACAGATGGTGTTTCATTTTGTAAAGGCTTGAAGAGACTGCGGAGGAAGATGAATCTGGTTCAACAGCTACGGTTATGTTCCTTGGGAACAATATCCTGTTTATTTCACATGTCGGTGACTCATGTGTGGTAAATATTCAATTTCAGCAACCTTTTAACAAATACATTTGTATTGAAATATTGTTCTGTACTTCTGTTCAATCTTCAAAAAGATACAGAAAAGAAATAAACAAATTGAAACTTTGTGGAGAAAGGAGGATAGAGCAGTTATAAGATTCCAAGTCCCCTTTTATTTTCCGAATACCCATTGGTGAACCAAATATAGCATAATAGAATAAAATCTTTAAGTATATGAATCATGCGTTTTATTTCCTCTTTGGCTATTAATGCAGGTTTTATCTCGTTCTGGAAAAGCAGAGATATTGACCAATCCTCATCGACCATATGGAAGCAACAAGGCTTCTCTTCAAGAAATTCGAAGAATCCGAGAAGCAGGTGGATGGGTGTGTTATCTTCTTTACTTGATGCCATTTTTTCACTCTCATTGGCCGTCGTCGGCTATTGTTTCCATTTATAATGCATTAAAGATAAAACCATCAACTACTTTATAACTAATAGATCCATAAAATTATTTCCTCTTGTGGGAAGCTCAGATTCATCTTCTGATTAGCATCTCATTGTGATTTTAACTGCCTTTGTCAAATGTTTGGGGTCAACAAATTCTTTTTATATGTCACTTTCTCATAAAGCCCTGTTTTGTCATGGTGATTTGGAGGGAAATAGTTGTGCAAGTCTGCTTTCTGGTGGGGCCTTGAAACTTCCATTCATTGTCTATATTAGCTTTGATACAGCTCCCAGCAGGACATTACAGAACTGCCTGGAAGTTGGAATATCAAATCTCTCCAGAAAGTTTTTTAGGCAGTTTCTAATAGAAACTTTCTATACGCATTTTTTGCGCTTCAATCACAAATTCACAATTTATTTAGGTCTTGGGGTTTGAATAAATTGGTTTTATATTGTAAAGGTGGTCCACATTATAGGCTGATAAAAGACTCTTAAATATGCTGTCCATAGATTGTCAATGGAAGGATTTGCGGAGACATCTCTGTAGCCCGTGCATTTGGAGACATGCGGTTCAAGACAAAGAAGAAAGAGTTAGTCCTTTGTCTTCCACCCTCCCACACCCACACCCCCTTGTCAATCTCTCCTAAAAAAATTTGTTTGTTTGTGCTGTTTTGTGCATGAAAAGGATGCTGAAGAAAGGGGTTGAGGAAGGAAGATGGACTGAAAAATTTATTTCCCGGTAAACCAATGAGTTTCTAAAATTTATTTCAGTTTGTAGATTTCCCATGTAGTAAAATTTAAGCATTTGAGACATATAAGATCATGGAATAGACATAGATTAATCATCAAGTTTTCACAGGATTAAAGATTTACTTTGTATTTTAATTTTTATGACATTGCATCCAAAGCAAAAGGACATTTTTATGCTGCTGGGCTATCATATTAAGGTCCCAATATATTGTTGCCATATATATGTGAAAATATATCAAGGATCAGTCGAATTCATTGATTGCCAATCTGCTTATACTGCATGGAACACCCAATTATCATGCTGCTTTTGTGTTGACTGCTTTCTGGATTTTTAAGTAGATGGTAAAAATGACACAGAAGTTCTATGATTCAAATGTTTGATTCCAGTTCTTGTAATACTTAGATGCACATGTACAAGGATTTTATTTTGGAAAACTACATTTCATACTGAATACAAGATATAAAAAAACAGTTCCAATTCTCAAGATCACTAGCAAATTCAATTTTCTTTCTCGTTGTACGTTATGCATTCAACAGAGGATTATTTTAATTATGATAGCGTTTATGTTGTGTCCCAGAATACAATTCAATGGAGACTTGGTTGTTTCAAGTCCAGATGTTTTTGAAGTAGCTCTTGGGTCAGATACAGAGTTTGTACTATTAGCATCTGATGGCTTGTGGGATTACATAAACAGGTATGTTGGGCTACCCATCTTGGTGTGATATGTATTCAAGTATTAGTTAAACCACAAGAAAAACGGTTCACTTAAACGCACATTGTATACATCATTTCAGCTCGGATGCTGTTACTTTTGTCAGGAATCAACTCCGACAACATGGAGATGTTCAGGTTAACATTCTGCCTCATTTTTGAATGTTATGCATCATACTGATATAATTTATAAGCTGTTATACTGTAGTGCATTTGTAACTTACCATTTTGCTCATTTCAGCAAGCTTGTGAAGCACTTGGACAAGCAGCCCTGGTATGAATTGGATAGAATATTTGTGCATTATGCACATGTCAGATATGTTGCTTTCCTAGATCCGTTGAAATAAATTTGCTTATGTTCTGCAGGACCGCGGTTCACAAGATAATATCAGCATTGTCGCAGCTGATTTAGGGTAAGCACACTTGTTTGAGTCGGCTTCCATTTATAATCTAAAATATTCCAATAACTCCTTACCGTCATATCCTTGCCCAGGCGAACAGATTGGCGAAACATGCCATCACATGAGCAGCAAAATGTTATACTTGAATTTGGGCAAGCTTTTGCTACAATAGGTATTGTGTCGATAGGAATTTGGATGACGACATCTCTACTTCCTTTATGAAATTGCTAAGTCTAACGCAATGTATATAGGTGAACATAGTTTTCCATACCTGTACCTATTTATATCTATATTTATATATATATGTTGTACATGTGTTGTTATTTGGTCTGGGCAGGCTAGCTAGTGCTACTTAGAAACTCACAAGTCAGAATGATATACAGTTTTGTCAACCCTTAATATATCATGGTGATTTACTTTGCTATTTAATTAGTGCATGGGTTAGGGTAGGAGCTCTAAGTGAATGTTTGGTACTTATGTGAATTATGTATGATCCATTTCACTTGGTTAATGAATTTACTACAAGTAGGAATTAGATAAGAACAATTCATATAATTATTGTATGAACACAAAAAAAAAAAAAAAAAAAAGGATTGTACAATGTTGGGATTTATTGCAATGACTGTGTT
>JAYMTE010001679.1:0-12707 GCA_036897545.1 Pelargonium fulgidum
TTTTGGTCGTCTCTCTACTCTCCGGCGACCACCATCTCATCTCCGGCCACCATAGAAACCAGAGCCTCACAGACCAAAACTCCTCCTCCGCCTTCGAGATCGTCCTCGCCGGAAAACTCAAAACCTACTCCTACTCCACCAAGACCCCGACCCAACCCAACTCGTCCACCGCCGACTCGGTAGCCATCGGTGTCTCTCCGATCAAAAAATTCATTGGCTCAGAACAAGATTCGCACCTTTTCACCTACCTCCTCAGATGCATAATAAGAATCAATTTCGGGGCCGGAATCGGCGATTTCATTGCGAACATTCCACTGGTGGCCGAGCCTCAGAGCCGTCGTCTGTTAATCATGGCTCCGGAGGAGTTCACAGACCCGCTCGGCGCTGCTCGGAGGAAGTTGAGAACTGCTGGGTACTCTGTTTTTGCTCTGTTTCTTGATGTTCCCAATATCAACTGGTTCAAGAAACAGAGTCTCGGAGGCTTGACCATTTTCGCTCCCAGCGACGAAGCCATGTCCATTTACAACATCAGAAGCTTCAGCCAATTCGCCCAGATCTTACCGGCGCACGTTGTTCCGTTCATGCTCTCGTCGGAGGATCTCTTCGACGCATGGTTCCCGACGTTCTTTAAGGGCTACGAGGCCGTTTTGGAGGAAACCACCGTTGATGCCGATGATTCTGATGGGAATTTCAGGTTTTCTGTAAACGATGTTGCTGTGGAGATTCCAGATTTGTGTAGTGTTGAAGATTGGCTTGTGATTCATGGAGTAGCTGAGGTTCTGATTCCGCCGGAGAAGTTTGTTTCTGTTCTTCAAGCGGCTATGAAGTCTGAATTTGAGGACGCCGATCGCTGGCGCCGGGAAGTATTTGATGAACTGTGAAGTTCTGATATTTCACTCTGTTTCTTTAGTGATTGTTGTTTTGTTTGAGAACATTTCTTGATTTTGTGATTTGTGTTCAGATTCTTTTTTTTCCCTTTCTATTGTGTATAATCTTTCAATAAATGTGAATCAATACTGAGGAAAAAGATGGACAGTTCGGTATTTTATGGTTTTGATTTATTTTCAAAATCTCAATTTACAGTTCTAGAATGTAATAATTTGTCAATTTTACCCTTAACTCTTCATTAATTGCTAACCAAAATATACCTTACATGGATCAAATGTAAGACCTAATACCAATAAACCCAAGTCATCAAAGTCCAACATATGAAGGGCATTTTTGTCATTAGAACAATACCACATGTTTGATGCTATACTTTATTTTATTTTACTACCTTAACCCTTCATCAAATTGCGAACCAAAAATAAATCCTACTAGATCAAATTAAGAACCACAGGGCCACACCAAATTACCCCCAAATGAATAGATATTGAGTCCAACCCGACCCTTGAAGGGCATTTTAGTCATTACACCAAGAAGCTCTCAACCTCCCAATAACATTCCAAGAATGAGCAACCCAATGTAAGTTTGCAACTAAAATAACTAACAGTTGCATGAGATCCATCCTAACCGAATCATAGACTGCCACGTGTCCACCACTCATTCCCTAAGCTCTGCTCTATTTTCACTATATAAACAGAGCACACCGTCACACATTCACCCTCCTCCCTGCATCATTTTCTTGAAACCCAGAAATAAAAACCTCTCACTCATCCTCCATGGCTGTGTCCCAATTACTTCTCATTCTCCTCGTCGTCTCTCTCCTCTCCGGAGACCACCTCCTCCTTATCGCCACCCCTTCCGACCACCAAAACTCCACACCCGTCGTCCAGCTCACACTCCACTGCTACTTCTCCAACATCCAGACTCGACCCACATCCTCCACCGCGATCCACATCCCAACCACCAAACCGGTGACCATCGGTTTCTTTTTCAGTTACCACCTCAGATATAATTTCTGGCCTAAAGTTAAAGATTTCATCGATAACATTGCATTGCTCAACGAGTTTCTGAGAAGTCCTCTGAAAATCATGGATCCGGAGGAGTTCGCAGGGTACTCTGTTTACGCTCTGTTTCTTGATGGTGGCGATATCGTGTGGTTCAAGAAACAGAGTCTCGGAGGCTTGACCATTTTCGCCACCTTCACCGGATTCTCCGAGATTTTTCCGGCGCAAGTTGTTCCGTACAAGCTCTCGTGGGAGGACCACTCCGGTGTCGACGACAGGACGTGGTTTTTAACTTTCTACAAAGAACACGATATTGTGCTCGACAAAGTCGCGACGAGTCTAGGGGCGATCAAGTTCCCGGTTAACGATGTTGCTGTCCAGTATCCAGATTTATGTAGCGTTCAAGATTTGCTTGTGGTTCATGGGATTGCTAAGGTTCTGTTGGATCTAGATTGGGGCAAGGATGTGGAAATGATTGTTCAAGATCGAGCGGGTCTGGAGAAGGAAAGCGAATTGCTCCGGGGTGAAGTTTGGCACACCGATCTCCGGCGCCGGCGCCGGGATGTTGATGAACTGTGAAGCCATGGATTGAGCTTGAGCTGTGCTGTGTAGGCCATTATAGTTGCTCTGTTTCTTGGTTTCTGGTTCACCATCTTTGTGATTAGTTTCTTATTGTTTCTGACACTTTTTGATTATGTGAGTTGCTCTGTTTTTTCTTTTCTTTTCATTTCTATACATAAAGAAATGGTTTTTAGGTTCATGCATGCTTTAATTGTGTAATTTTAGTAAAAATAAATGATAGACTTTCAAAAGCTTTAACTACAAATTTGACAATTTGGATTTCCTATATGGTTTGGATTGAGTTTGTTGTGTTCGATCTTAAGAAACGTAAAATCCCATCTCGCCCTGCAAGATATGCGAGTCGTGGTTCAAAATATCATGTTTCGGTTTACATGTAAAATCATGTATAGAGTCGTATAACTCGATATGCACGTTTCATATGTTAGATAAAGCTTCATTCAAATTAATTTGGTCTATTCCATACGAGCCGAATCTATGCAATTGTGGGTCAGGTTTTGTTTACCCACAAAAATTCAAACTATCATCTCATCTACATGAATAATCACTCCAACTATCTAATATGAATTAATTGATTCCTATAATTGTCAATTTTATTACACCATTTTATGTTACTTGACTTAACAATTTTGAAATAGCTATATCTACAAACAAGGAAGCTATAAGTAATACAACTATGAATCTCATAAAGAATGTGATTTGAACAAATAAAATTGTACCATTAAATTACTCTAATAACTTAGATCCATTTGTGTAATCTCAATTTCTACTATGATGATGATGATGATGCAATAATTTATCAAATTTATTGCAACATTTAAACGTGCTTGAACTGGATCAATTGACACTCCAAAACATCGTGTTTAATTGATCATAACTAAGATATCATTATTCTGTAGGAGGAGAAATTGCAATTTCACTGTTAATTATTAGAATGACACATGTTGATAAGAGAATCTGATGATAGTAAGCAAGATCAAAATTTAAAAAGGGGTAAAAGATCTCAAGAGGGAGAGCTCGAAGACCTAGCTAAAACAATTCAATTCAATTTGATCAAATTCTCAAATTCTTTTACCACAATACAATAATTTGTCAACTTTATTAAACATATAAATGTTACAAATACCAGACCTATTGACACTACAAAACGTCGCCATTTAATGTTCCCAACTATTGATCATCCCTTAACCGGCGGGAGAACCGCCGGCAGTCAGTAAATAACCAGTCCGTAAGATTGTACGAAACGACTTGTCGGAGAAAAACCGTCGACAGCTCGGTGAAGCTTCTGGCCACCGCCTCGTCGGTCGGAGCGAAGAGGTTGAGCTTTCTGTGTCGCAGTTCGAATCCAATCAACTGGATCTCCAGAATCGAGGCCATAGCTGAGTATACTACAGATCGCATGGTCTCGATAACTTCGGCGAACGAAGTGTTGCCGGAGAAACATTTCAGATCGGAATCGGAAAGCGGTGGGTGGCGGTGGTAGAGGCGGGTCGGGTGGTGGAAGAAAGGCCGGTGGAGGTTACGCAAAGCGAAGGAGGTGAGGAAGATTAGAGAGATGAGGATTAGGTTTTGGATTTGAATTTGGGTCTCCATTGATGAAGCTTATGGTTGTTAAGGTTTTATCGGTAAATTAAGTTGTTGGGTTTGGCGCGAAAAGAAGGTTCATACGTCTAAGGCTTCCATTTAAACTTGTTGTGTTTATATAGCATTTTATTGTATTAAAGAAAATATCATGTTTTGGTTCTCTTAATTTTTATTTCAATCTAATAATAGGAAAATCTAAATTGTATAGACATGATAATTTAACTAAATTAAAATACAAACACATTTTGATAAGATATCAAATTTACCCAAGTTTTCAAAAATCACAAAAGGGTATATCCGTCGTAACATCTCTAAGCCAGGCAACAGGTCAGCAACGTCAACCCAATTCCGCACTGCCACGTGTCA
This sequence comes from Pelargonium fulgidum, assembly GCA_036897545.1. Lineage (NCBI taxonomy): Eukaryota > Viridiplantae > Streptophyta > Magnoliopsida > Geraniales > Geraniaceae > Pelargonium > Pelargonium fulgidum. Next base: position 4,419 of record JAYMTE010001679.1, read on the forward strand.
GAAACTAACTCCCGCCAAAACCAACCACCATTGTCACCTCTACTCCGCTCTATAAAAACAGAACACAGCTTCACAAACAACCGATTCAACTTCTTGAAATCCCAAAACCCAAAACCTCCCAATCTCCACCAATGGCGGCGAACCAAATCCAAATGCTCCTCGTCGTCGTATCTCTCATATCTGGCGACCACTTCATCCCCCTGACCGCCACTCTCTCCGACCACCACGCCGACGATATCTTCGCCGCCGATAAACTAAAAAAGTACTCGTACATCAACACCGTCCCGATCCGCCCCACCTCCACCACCGATACTTGCACAGCAACCGCCGAATCAGTTACCATAGCCTACATTTCACTCAACGTGTCCATTCCAAGAAAGAACCCATACATTTGGAGCTACACTTTTCTATTAGACCTCCTGAGACGCGACACCATTTTCGGTCCCGACGACGATGAATTCTTCGAAAAAGTGGAGTTCCAGAGCCTCCCGACCCCAATAATAATGGGTCCCGAAGATCAATTTGACCCGTTATTCGAAGCTCGCAGGACGCTATCCAAGCAAGGCTACTCCGTAATTGCTCTGTTTCTTGAACCAAACCACCTGTTGTGGTTCTTGAAGCAGAATCTTGGAGGCTTGACGATCTTCGCTCCCAACGACAATACGATGTCGCATTACAACATCAGCACTCTCCGGCAATTCGCCGACGTGTTTCCGGCCTACGTGGTCCCGCACAAGCTCTTGTGGAGTGATCTTTCTCGGGTTCGTAGCGGTACTCTGTTTCTCACTTTCTTTCAAGAATACGATATTCTCTTGAAGAAGATGGTGCTCGATGAACGTTACTTTCACGAGCTCGAAGAGGGCGAATATTATCCTGGGAGGCTCAAAGTGAATGGTGTTAGTATTGAACGTCCGGATCTTTTCGCCATTAAAGACTGGCTTGTGGTTCATGGAATAGCAGAGCTTATGATGGAGCCGGGACGATTCAGCCAGTTGCTGTTCAATCTTCAAGATCGATCGGACTTGATGACGGAGCTGCAGTCGCGACAAGAAATCTGGAATCCTGATTGCCGGCACAAATTTGAAGAAGAAGGGTTGATGTGAGCTATATCTTGCTGGTGAATAGCTTTCTTGATTTCTGGGTTCTGTGATTAGCTTTGGGATGCTCTGTTTCAGACCCTTCTTGATTCTGTGAGTTGGGTTCTGTTTTTTCAGTTATGTACAGTTAAAGCAAATGTGAATGATTAGTACAAGGAAGACCCAATTGATTCTGTCACATTTACAGAAAGTGATGAGCTCTTTTCAGTTTTGTGTTCTGTTTCAGACTCTTGTTTCTGTGACTTTGGGCTGTCATTGTCCGTGTTGAATCATGCAACACAATTACTAAATGGGTCGTGTTCGTGTTGGATCATGTAGCACACAAACAAACCTTCAACACAACACGAATACGACACACAAGCTTGGTTATGAACAATTATCAGCAAAAAAAAATGCAGTAAACTAAGTGGAAATGATTGTACCAAAAATGGTGATAATGCTGCTTTTACTATAGATGTATCAATATATGTACGTACAAAAACAGCGTACACGAGTAAATGGCTATAATAGCTAATAGCTCTTGGCTCAAATGAAGCACCCTTGGGTTTCTTATGCTAAATCATCAATTCAGAAGCAATCACATACCTACATTTTTGCAAAATTCTCCACTGTACGATCTAACCCTAGACTCTATTTGCTTGAGATGTGCTCGATGCAGAAACAACTATGCTTTTACTACAATTTCCCATTCTCGGAAAGAATATTTTCGCAAACACTTCCTCCCTTGGGGGGCGGTTTGCATAGAGAATCCAAATAACTAGGCAGAGCATGGCACCAACAGAAATCAAGCCCAACCCTTCATCCACCATCTTCAGATAATGCTCCAATGGCGGACAGTAACTCGAGGTGATTTCTTCGAATGTGTCGCGGACAAAGTTGCAGTCCTCAAAGCTGAGTAGAGGTGGAGCGTAGTGTTCCAGAGCGTAGCTCTCCTTAACTACTGCAACTAATTGTGAGTAAACATCTGGAGTCACCCTCCCAACGCTAGTGCAAATCCCAGATTCTGATACCGTGCACGTGTAGTTCTTCCAGACCTGAGAATTTAAACCAATGAACATACTAAGATGACAAACGATTTTCACATTCGACTTGTATAAGCCGAGGTTAACAAGTACACAATCCATCCAAAAGTTCTGATTATGTCCATGGATTTCGTATTCGTTTTCAATATACACCGTGATATAGGAAACCATTGAACCAAAATATGCAAAAATAGCACTTACGTAATAAGAACTGTTTATAAATCAAAAATGTTGTTTACCCCGAAAAAAACGGTGTTAACAAGTTATGGACCTGTGAATTGACATTTTTCGCACTTCATTTCACTTTAGATTTAACATAAATGTTATATAGATAAAAATATATAGGGAACACAAAGAAAATTTCATAATTGTGTCCTATTCAATTTAGGTCATTCTTGTGTTCTTCAATATTTTCGTCATTTTTTGTTTTATATCCATCAGAAGATGAAAAACATAGTTCTTGGAATGGGTAAGGGCATTTTCATTAAAAACAGTCAATAAACATTCTTAGGGTCTAATTTTAATTTTTTTTTTTAAACAATATATGAAGTGTAGAAAGATTTAACCCTAAATCAAATTCCAAATGTATCAATCATGTTCGATAGTTAATTGTTCATCACCTCATTGTTGGTGTTTAATACAACTAATCCCAATGAAGGTAACAGCCTTACAATGATACTAAATATGCATGAAGATATGCAACTGATAGAAACATTCAAGTACCTCGGAAGCATTTGCTAAGGAGACTTCTTGAGCAGTGCACTGGCGATCTCGGAGCTGTCCATCATAAGGGTAACAGAGAGGCGGCATCAAAGGTCCAGACTGATTGTAGTAATATGGATTGAACTCGAGTGTGTTTGGGGATGGATTTGTGTTGGCATAGTTGTATATGAACTGATTTACAACAGTTACAAGATCGTTGGTGACTTTTTTATTCTGGATAAGTGTTTGGTTTGTGGTTCTCGGGTCAACACATGGAAGGATGTTGCTGAGGGCTGTCTCTGCATGAGGATTATCCACCCATTCTTTCATGGCCACACAAGTATCTGAAATCACACTGGAGCACAAAGCCAAGAGATCAAAATTTTGTCAGTTAGTCCAAATCATGCAGAGTCCGAACATAAAAACTCAACAAAGAAGCAAAAAGTGGAGATATAGCAATCTGAGGCTGAGTATCTTACTTGTCAAAAATTACGAAAACTCCACAAAGAATGAATGTAACTGCAACAAGTAACCATCCACTCACAATGAATCTGCAACAACAAAATGAAACTGTCAAAGATTGAAAAGAACGAACAAAGAAAAGAAAAACATCCAGCAAGCGCAAGCTGATAGCCATAAGCGAATATGAACATATGATCATATACGGAAGTACTTACATGTGAATAGCGTGCTTGTGGCCAAGAACGGAGAGGACTGCAACATAGAAAATCAGAAAGAAGCAATTAGGCAAGAGTGAGGCTCATGGAAGAACTAAGATAGCATTTGGATTAAATTTCCTGTTTGGGAGTGGTAATCAAGAATCAGATGGGAATGAGATTGTCATTGTTCATGTTTCAATTAGGAATTTTTGGTGATGAAAATAGCTCTGGACTGAGATCCCATTCCCATTTCAATTCCCATTCCAAATTCAAACACTGCCTAAATGAAAAATATCATTCATTGGAATTTTCGGTTATGCATACCCAGACCAATAAGAGCTAGAACCAGCATTACAGCTGCAACACTTATCAATGTTAATCGCCTGCAGCAACAAACTGAGATTGTCAGTCAACATTCTATTAATTAAAATTTCAAAGTAAATGAATATATCAAGGTTTAAGAGTACACACACGACATTAAAAACTTTCTTTATTTTGACAGCATTTTCACTTGTCTTGTCTTCCAGCGTATCCGCTGCAGACTCCAGATCCACATTCAACTTGTCTATGTCACCCATGACATCAGAAGGAAGGAAAATCTGTGCAACATTAATAGTCTTTGCTAGAGACAAATACTGTGTCACATTTCTCAGGGTTTGAACGGTGTAGTCAGACTGGTTGACGACATACTTAATAGTACGAAATACTTCACTGTGAAATTCGTCCTGACCAACAGATAGAAGAATACAGCCAATCCTGGTTGATAAAAGATAGAATGTGGTGTTAGATGAGTCACAGAACAAATAATACTGAATCAATTTCAAAATGAAACTCAATACATAGTGTGATAACTAAAGATCCACACATGAGAAGGATTAGAACTTCACTAAGCAAAGGATTTCAGCCAGAAAAACCATTCCCATGGAGTAAACTAAATTTAACATATACTTCATTAACTGAAATTTCAAATTTGAGACAATCAAGAAGAAAATGTAGTAAAAAGGTCAAAGGAAGAAAACAGAACAAACTATACTGGCACAACTTCGGTAGCATTTGGATTGGAATTTTGTTCAAGAATGGGAATGAGATTCTCAATGTTCATGTTTGGATTAGTATTTTTTGGGCATGAGATTTACGGTCTCACTCAATTTTTCAATCCAAACACTACCTAAGAGTAGAGGTAAAAAGTTTGAAGAGTCTAGATTATTACGCTGCAGTGCAGGTGAAGACAATAAGCAAAATAAGGCAAATCCTTTCTGAACGGTGTGATACTTTGCTTTTGATTATTCTCCATCCACAGCAACGCTGAATAATAAGAGCCAGCCCAAACAAAATGAACCATATGATGGAAAGAATGAATCCGAAAGAACCTGTAAATCCAACCGACTGCAGATACAAAGGTATAAAAAATGACTTAGTTAGTGCAACATCATACTCATACAATATGAGCTGGAACTAAACATATTGTTTCAATAGAAAGAAAAATAGATAGTCATAAAATGTCAGTATGTGATGTAAGCCCAAATACGCACACACAGTATAGATTAATCACACAGCACACATTAAAAAACATAGTATAGATTATAACTTGTAACTACTTGTTCCATCGCATTAAGACAAAAAGGAAAACTATAGCTATGTTTCCCAATCATTACGGCACAGTCCATAACAAATATATTGAATCAGTCCAATGGCAAAGTTCCGACCCAGTAACTAAATAATTGAAGTGTCTTGAATTAGATAGGCAGTTAATCTATTGGCCAAGTTTTCAAATTACTAAACATTGTTAGCATGTGAAAATCACTGGAAACTCCGAAGTAGCTTGCAATTAATCAGCCGAACAACTATTTAATTGTTTTGAATAATCAGAAATCCCAATATCATAATTAGAAGCTTAGCTTTCTCCAATTTCCTATCTCCAAATACACACAAGAGCATGATTTTGAGCGCAAATCCTAATGTTTTCGCACTCTGACCTCACTTTTCACTAGCTATCATACTCAAATTTGATGGAAACCCAATCTCATTCTCTAAAAATTGAGTGCATAATGTGCATACATATCATCACATTCACAAAAAAACAATCTAATCACAATCAATAACACAGAAAACATCTACTTACAGCCCAGTAATGCTTATTTTCGATGTCCCATCCTCCTCGATACCGCTTGAACCCATCAAGAATATCTGGCCTATCAGTCCTCCTAGCTGCCAAAACAAGCTCGTTTCCCACCGCAGAAATTGCAGGTCCAGGTGATGCTGCAGCCTCCAAGTTATCATTCTTCCATTCCCCCAAATTCTCTTGACCTGTTAAACCCAACAATTGAACAAAAAATTGGCGTTAAAAATCTAAAATCGTCACTCAAAAACACTAAACTGATTCAAGATATAGCCAATTCACAAAACCACACCATTACAGTAAAACTGGAAAATTAAAATACTATACAAACAGGAAATCACAGAAAATGACGTGTTTGGCTACTGAGAAAAAATAGGAATTTTCCAGAGTGGAAAGAATCACGAGAAAACAAATACATTAACCCATTGCATTCATTTTCCAAGTAACAAAACAGCCCAATATAGCATTCACGATCTACGCCGTTACGCACCGACGGTCAAAAACGAAAACAGCAAATTAACAGAAGCAAATAGCATAAACTCATTTCATTCGTTTTCCCAGTAACCAAACAGCCCAAAATTGCATTCACGATCTAAGCCGTTAAGCACCAAACAAACAGAAGCAAAATCGCCAACAACGAAACTCCAGTCATATTATAAATAAATAAAAACCCACCTAAGCTGTATCTCAGAGGCCCATCTTGAGGCCAAGCCGAAACAGAGCTCACAGAGCAACCCAGAAACAGGACAAAGCAAACCGAAAGACCCAACAACTTCTCCATTTGCGGAGCTGTCTACAAAACTCAACCTCAACACAAACTCCGCAAATGAAGAAAACCCATCACCCAGAAACAGCGATCGGAGCCGCCAAATCTGTGAAAAGAATCAGCGAACAGAGTGTTGTTTTTGCTCACTCAAGTCCTGAAACAGAGGAGATTTATATAATGGATCGACTCACTGATGGATAGATCCTGAGAGATGTAGCAGAAAGGAGAGTCACATGGAGAGAGGAAGCTAAAATGGCGCGTGCGTCTTGAAGAAATGGCCGTTTCTCTCTCCTCTGTTTTCACTTTCACATTTCTACTGTGCACTTATATATACATATTAAAATCTGACTGAGTTGACTCATTGAGCCAATCACTCGTTTTAGAAGAAAAACTAATTAACAAAACAAAAGTTTATTTTTGACCATTTTTTGACAGCATGCTATTAGTTATTTAAATTTGAATTTTACGATAATTAGATATGTTTGTAAATTTTAAATTAACAAGTTAAAATATTCATTTTTAGTAATGTAAATATCATACATTTGAATTAACTTGTATATTCATTATTTTTATCAAATAGTTTCAACATTTAACGCAATACTCTTATAAATTAAATAATCTAATTTGTTATATAATACTATGAATTTAATTTAAAGTTTACTATAAAAAAAATAAAATTTTCCTCAAATAATAATAATTAATAATCTTAATAGTGTGCTTCAAAAAATAATGACCATATTAGTGATTTAAAAATAATAACAATAATATTGATAAATATGAATATAATTATAACAAAATTTGATACTATTAAAAATGATCTCAATTGAAGAACAATTTGCCAAACCCTATCGTTAAGAGTTGGCTTTGCGGTATTGAACTCAAATCAACATCAAGAGCAACGTTTGGTACATTCTTTCTTGATATGTATATAATATTTTATAAATTATTAATCAATCCTGTCACTATCTTCAAATAATCCAATGCAGTCATCAACTTCTTTGTTAGAGAACAAAAAAACAGTAAAATTAATCTATTAATATTAACAAAAATTTAAAAATACATTGCTAATTTCAATAGTTTGATTATCCCAATTTTAATTTAAAGTTGTGAATTTAAATTAATATTATAAAAATTAAATTTCCTAAATATAGGTCATGGTTTTTGACTCGGTACAAATTCAAACGGGTTTGTGTTCAACTAAATTATGTTTTTGTTAGTTTTTCTAGTTTAGTCGATTGTGTCGTGCTCGTGTAGTACTCATTTAATAAAATGAGTCGTAAACGAGTCATGGACTTGTTTAATAACTTGTGTGTTTAAACATAAATTTGTAATTTGTAAACATGTAGGGTAAGAAATTGTTCATATGAATTGAGTGTGGTCAAATATACCGGGTTAACTCGAACTCATTTATTGAAACATGCTGTGTCATGCCGCTTAATTTTGAAATCAATTATGTGAGCCCATTGTGTAGATTCAATATACTATTGTCAATGTAGTGTAGTTCTATCGTTTTATAATAGTCGTGTTCATACATGACCTTTCATAATCGACCCTATAAGTGAACAAGAATTTCCACCCTTAATCTTGTGTAAATCACATTAAAAGAAGACAGTTATTGTTTTGTTAAAAAAAACAAAGGTAGTTACAATCAACATACAAAAAATAATTATCATCAATAAGACTGAAATTGTTGTCAAAGTAATCCTCTAATCATCATATTTTATATTATTGTATAGAAGATAGATCCAAAACAGTAAAATTATTTTGTAACTTAAAATCTCAACCCTCTACAGAAGATGTAGATTAGTGTAAATAAGGTAAATTCCATGAGATTTGTCAATACATTTGGATGATTTCTAATTAATGAGATAATATATAATTATTTTGATATCTTCCGGAAACATAATTGATTGTGACTTTAAGA
>JAYMTE010001680.1:0-12706 GCA_036897545.1 Pelargonium fulgidum
GGCCCCGTCCAAAGCGAAACCGGTTTGCACGTGAGGGGCGTGTTAGAGTATAAAACTATTATTAGGCCTTCAACTATCAGCTTAAGCTTTTAGTTGAGTTGGTTTTTTACAGAAATCAACTCGAAGAACATTAGTCAGTTCAACTAGCAATAACAACAGGGGGGCTGAACCAGACCCCACCCGTATCCACATAGATGGGAGCTATGGGCTATATAAAGTATAATCCCAAGTTGCTTTATCACAAATGAGAACAAAGAGAAAGGAAAGAAGAAGAAAATATCATTATAAAAAGCTCCTTCACACAACCATAATGTCATTGAAATCCCCACCTATGCTGAAAGTCTTTGACCATGTCTCGGCGATCCATAATAGTAGATGATCCATCAAGTCTAAGATATCGATATTTCCTATAGTTCATGTAGTCCTGCAAACACATACTAAAGTGAGCATCAAAACAAAGAGTATATTTTTTACAAAATCTGTTACATGTAGCAAAAAAAGTTCATAATTCACCAAGCTAGCTCGCTAGTTCAAGGCGCTGATCCAACACTAGTTGAAGTTTGCAAATATGCCTTAGGTTCCACAAGTGTTCCATATATCCAACCAAAGGCAGTCAAAGGGGGAACCACGCCTTTATTATTTTTAATTAGTCGTGTACTTATGTTTTGTCCATATCATGCAATCAAATCAATTAATTGTTGCATGCATCAGGCTGATTAAGACAGCTACATGTACTACAGTAGACAATTGAGTTGCAAACCAAAACTGAATATAATAACCTAGATATTCCATCCCCAACAATAATAGAATTACTAATAACTAATTAAAACAAAGTTATATACCTCAAGTATATTCAGCATTTTTGTCATTTGAGCAAACAGGAGAACACGATGATTGTCTGCCCGCAACCGTTTCAGTAGAATATCAAGTGTTTGGAGCTTCCCTGAATCCTAGACATAGTAGAAATTCCAAATGTAAGTAATCCTAATCTAAGAAAATAAAATACGTAATAATGGAAAAGAATTATAAATGCTACAGGCAAAGCAAACAATCATACTGTGAGCAACTTCGCCGGATCGAAGCTTTGCATGGGTGGAGAAGAGCCAAATATCTTGTATGTTAACTGAAGAGCTGGTTGTGAAACAGGTAATTCAGAATCTATCTCTTGAATCAAATGATGGGGGCCATCTGGCTTTCTGGGTCCATTACAGTCAGACGTGCGTGCAAACCCAACAAGTAACCTCTTTACCCAAGGTTGATGTAGTTCTTCAATCATTTTGTAAGCAAAGTTCCTATCTGAACAGTGAGCATTGATCTGTCACGGAGGAGAAAACAATCACATTAATGAATGTTGATTAAGCTATTCCAATTTAAATAGTAAAAGGCAGTTACTAAATCAAGACAAACCGGGGGAGCTCTGGTTCTTGGAATAGATGTGTAAGTTGAACTAAGAAGCCTAGCACTTGACAAAAGCCGCTCCTGATGAGAGTTGATTAAGGCCTCGAATGGAGCATAGCAAAGGCCAGTTGCGAATTTCATTTTAAGTAAACTTGTCTCAGATCTTGAGGGCATCAATAACATTCGTGTAACGGCTCTATATTTGCCCCTCTCAATGTGACATGAATTATAATCATCATCCACGGATTCCATCAGTGAATCTAAAATATCATCCAAGAACTGTCGATCCCATCTGACGATGGAAAATAATAGTCTCTCCATAAAGGAACTGTTAGCCACAAATGCAAGCTCTGATGGAGACAAGTCGGTTAAGCGGGTAAAACCAAATGTTCCACTTTTTACTGACATCCCATCTGAGCCCAGGGGAAGTGTAGATCGATATACATTCTCTGAAGAGAATATATTAAAATATTTGTGAAATGATTCTTTGCATATACCATTCCCACCTGCTGAGGAAAGTCTTCCAGGACTTTCAACTATTTCTTGATACAAGAGTTTTGGCATCTGGAAAAATGAAAGAACTAGAAAGTTACGCTGAAGTAATTAATATACTGTAACTAGTTAGTTAAACGAAACTCTACACTCTAAATGTGACATCTTAGAAACAGATATAAAGCATGCCCCTTTTGCGTCATATTTTAACTACACTACAAGAATTCTGCCCATAAGTTTAGGAACAAAATAACAAAAAGCATAGAAAGAATAAAAGCAGCAGAAGAAATAATGATGATGATGATGAAGATGTAGATAAAATGAACTAGCCAAATCTATAACCATTTTTTTTAACTGGGCTCATTTTCCAAAATATGCAAGAAGATTATGGAAATAAACCATCTAATTCATCCTATTTCTCTAAATTAGCACTTGCTGAAAATTATACACTTCCAAAAAATATGAAGAAAGTACCTTGTATACAATAGGATTGTAGCCTCCTGGATAGTGTATGTCTTCCAACTCGCCAAAGGCAGGGGCCAAAAGAGCATTTGGAATCTCTCCAAAATAAAGGTAGGTACTTCCTTCGTTCCTTTCAAATAACTCAGGATGGTTGCAAACCTACCATACAAGCAGGACATTAGTCATACTAATAACTAAAGACCTATTAAAGATTTAAAAAAAATCCCACTGTATTGACACGAAACTCAAGTGGACGACAAATAATTGACATACCTTTCTTAATTGAATAACAATATTCATTAAGTTCATAATTTTCTTCTCATTAAGATGCCCACGGGTGCCGTCAAACAACTCAACGAGAGATATCTTGTTCTTAATAGCCCGGTAAAAAGCCTGCTGTCGAGAACTCAACTTGCAATGCACTGTAACCTCTGTTTTCCTAGTCAGCTCAGAAACCACATCCTTTTTAACTCGACGTAGCATGAAAGGCTTCAAAATTGCATGCTGATAAAAGGATGAGCAAGAAACACCTATCATAAATATGTCCATAGCATGGGTGGAAAATTGTATATTTTCTCGACAGCACAGTAGAGGTCAAGAATTATTACGAACCTTCAAACTAATAGATAAGTTTGCACACTAATAGCAATATCTATTAAGGAGTATACTGGGAGCAAACAGATAAAAGGATAAAAGGATAACATATTCATATTCTAACAATGTTTCTTAAACACGACTTTCGATGATGAACTTGAGCCAAAGTGTCAAACATTCAATTCCACTACCTCAAATACTCCATACTAATCGATAAATCAAAGAAAGTAGCATTTCAAAACAAATAGGATATCAATCCATTCTGAAACATATGGGTTTAAGCCAGAGATATCAAACATTAAACCCATACAAGCCAAAAACCTATGTGAATGTGTAGCATTTCAAATTAGGCATTCTGAAATAATTGGGTGATCTAGCGAAGGATGGGATCTTTAAAAAGTAAACATAAAAGTGATTATCTGGAGTTGTGATTGTGAACATGCACAAAAATGGGATTTTAAGAAAGCAAACATAAAGTGATTATCAAAAAATCAAATACCAAGTCGGCAGGGAGATTCAACCCCAAATGTTGACTAGTTCATAAAATACATTTTTTTGTAAATGCATTAATGTTTAGTATCTCTCCAAGGATGTTACAATCCAGACAAAATAATGAATGTAAGTGAGAAACATGTGTAGAAACATGTGTTAAAGAAAAAGACCTGAACTAGTAAGTCAATAGCTTTGACAATGAAAAAGACAACTAGATTCTGTTTGGATTCTTGGATTTGATTTGAAATTTGGAATTTGAAATGTTGTATTGCAAATACAAATATAATGTTAGGGGAACCATAGAATTTCAAATGACAAGGTAAGAGTTGTCATTTGAAAATGTTGTAGGAATGGTTTGATCCCTATTGGATTTGATTGACCCAAATCAATATTCAAAGTCTTTGTGCATCCAAACATTGGATTTGACTCAAATCTATGATTCCAAATCAAATCAAATCAAAGAATACAAATGGACCATAAGGCAAGATGAGAGTTATTGACCCAACCAACTGTTAAAGAACAAGTTTCTAAAAATCACCACATAACAAAGGCAGGAATCACAGTTTAGTCTATTATGAATTCAAGTCCAGAATCAAACTTATGGAACAAATGTGCTCACCAATCTATTTAGCTGGTGTTCATTCAAAGTGCCACCATGTTCTGCATGACTCTCAATTCTGACAACATCAAAAAAAAAAAAAAAAAAACAATGAGGAGTCGATAAAAACGGTTACATTTTTCGTTTGTCAGTTAAATTTCTTGAGGATTAAACAAACTTGCTTACCCTTTTGAGAACCACTCATTAAATTGTTCATGGCTGTCAAATAAAGTTGGCATAATGAAATGTAAGAGGGCCCACAATTCTGCCATATTATTCTGGATAGGCGTACCAGTAAGGAGCAAGCGGTTCCGGCAATTAAAACTGAGCAGTGTCTTCCACCTTATACTGTCAAATTAATACCAAATAGTGTTAGTATGAGAATAGAAGGCTTTAAGAAAGTTACCTATTATGAACATATTGAAAATACTCCAACAATTAGAATAATTAAGAATTTATCACATGGGACATGCCACTTGAGCCAACTTCCCACAGGACTTTTATGAAACATTATCCAAAAAAAAAAAAAAACAATCATTAACAATACAGAAGAAGTAAATACCTGTTTGAACTTTTAATAGCCTGAGCCTCATCCAATACCATATATTGCCATTTCACTCGCCGAAAATACTTTTCATCAGACACTAGCAGTTGGTAGCTGGTAATGAGAATGTGAAACCCAGCCTCCCTGGTAAAGAAGATAGAGTTCACAATTACATAAATGAAATACATTACAGCACTGACTTAATGTACTTTTAACTGACTATAGAGAAATGAGAAAAGAGTTATTGAAAATAGATCTAAGGAAAAGGGGCCGTTAGAGCTAGATGCCAAGTAAAATATTCAAGCCTCTTCTGCACTTAGAAGAGGTACTTTTGCTATGGAGTGACCGATAACACATATATCTATTGGTGCTCTCAGCTACACAATTTGTCTACAACTCTCATTATTAGAAGAAAAAAAATGAATCACCCATTTCCATTAGTATTATAGAAATTCCGCCTCCGGACCACCTCCAAAAGATTGTAGTAACACTAACATTAGGTGCAAGCCTAGGAATTAGGGATAATTTATTCATCATTGTGTTAACCCGCAGCCATAATATCATTGGATTTTATTTTATGACAATACCTGTTGAAACTGATAAATATGTTAATCGTCATCTTCATTCGACATTGTTGAAGTGAATGAACACAAACCTAAACTTTGCACTCTTTCTCTCTCTTTCATCTATTTCTTTCAATTATTGGAAAATTGTTGGGTCATTTTGGCATGGCATCACTCTGATTTTGATCTTTTTTGTAATATGATACAAACCAATAGACAGTCATTCTTGATGTCATTCTATGCAAAAACAAAATGTACCTAGTATGTCCATGACATTATCAAGTTTCTATAATATTTCAAACATGACACAAGCTAGCTACAATTATACCATATTTTGTGAGTAGTGCAATTATAAATTTTAAATTGTCTCCCAAAGACCCACCTTTTATTACTGTTTATCTAAGCAAAAGAAAGAGAACTGCAGTTGGAAGACAATTACCTGCGATATAAACGCTTTGGGTTGATATTTTTCCTAAGGATGACACGCTCTTGAAGTCCACCCCAATATGGAAGGGTTTTCAAGTCAGGGCAGAAACGACCGATTTCATCAGCCCAATTGTTCAGCACAGAAGCAGGTGCAACAACCAAGAAAGGCCCCCATATATTTTTCTCCTGTATGGAACAGCCAACCAAAGCAAGTTACTATATAGAAAAATCCACAGATAGAAGGCAGAAAGTAGAATAATTACCTCAGCCAAGTGAGCCAGGAAAGCCATGGCTTGGATAGTCTTTCCAAGACCCATCTCATCAGCAAGAATGCCATTTAAACCCTACATTACAACAAAGAACATATAAAATTTCAATGGTCACTGGTGAACATGCAAGAGAATCAAAATGTATTTTTGTGTGTGAGTAACCCTGTCTTTCTTCAAGGATTTCTTTACAACCTGCTCGTAGCAATTAACTAGCCATTGAAGACCTTTCAGCTGATATTCTTTAAGACGGCCTTTGAATAACTCAGGTGTTTGAACTGTTGATGTTACAGGCATAGTGGAGCTGAAAAAATAAGTCAGCAAATAGTTCAGTTCACTGACTACAAAATGGCTTGTCTTCAAAGACCCCAAACTAATTTGGAAGAGTTGAGCAAAAGAAAAACTCACGGGTTATGAAGATCAATATTACTAGATCCTCCAAAAGAGATATCTTGCAAAGAGGTATCAGTGTCAGAAGCTTGGCGCAGCTTCAGACATTCACTATCAAATGCATTTGTTAACTCTTTCTGCTTAGAGACTGCATCTTGAGCAGCTCTCCAAGCCTCCAATTTCAGTTCAGCCTCCTCAGGGTCTTCTTCCCCAGTGAGCCCAGCATCTGCAGAGCTCAAATTTTCTTCTAGATCAGCTGCTTCTCCAGGAGGCAAAGCTTCAGCAGGCTGAGAATTTAACTTGTTTTGCATAAAGTGACTATAGAGCTCTGTCTGTTTAATAAGGAAATTGAGCCTATGCTGCTGCCTCTTTGCTTCTCGCAGCTCTTGTTCACGCCTCAATGCTTCCGCAGCTTCTCTTTCCTCTTTTTTCCTCACTTCTGCCTACAATGTGAGAGATTTGTCAAGACTTCTCTGAAATTGGTAGCATATTAAGTGAGCCTAGGGTGCGTACATCAGTAAACAGGGTCCAGCACATAAAGAGAGGACCCATGGGAATACATACAAGATTTGTCCCAGAAAAAACAAAACATCAAGAGAGAGAAAATCTGTGTGATGCAATACTGCTCTATCTGATGAAAATGCAATGTACTTCTCTTAATAAAGATACTTCCTTCTAGTCAACTAACTAATATTGTAGAGTAATTTAACTTTAAAATGAAATAGAAGAATACCATCTCCTTATCTACTCTCTTCCAAAGCAGTAACATGTCCCTAGCTAGCTTCCTTGTGCGAATCGCAGCACCTCTCATCAATTTGTGTGATCGACTGACCTTCATTTTTACCTGAAACAGAAAAGTGAAAATCAGTAGTGCATCAGGATATTATAATATAACCGAAGCCAATGAAAATAATTAACGATATATAACTACAATAGCCAAATAGTACATGCCTCCCTTTGACAGTTTTCTGAGAACCTCTTGGCATCAATTAGTTGCTTTTTGTGAAATGCAGAAAAAATTCTATGATGCTTGGGTATGTCCCTTCTGACAATGGTTGCCCAAACTTTTGCAACCTTTTCCATTTCCTCTCTCTCAATTGCAGATGGATCTTTCTCTACCTTTTGCTTCTTGGGTAGACTGCGCTCAATGATCTGCAGTCCAGGAAAAATGAAGTTGAATACAATGTAAAATAAAGAGTGACATATCCTTCAGAAACTCAAAAGAACCAATGTAAGTAACCAGTATTGAAGGAGAATTGTGACCTCATATGTGTCTCCTTTCTCCAAAACTTTTACATAGTAAACCTGCAAAACGCCACCTTCAGACAAAATAGATCGCCGTATGTTTCCAGCTGCCCCCTCCGGAATTGAAGAATTCAACCCAGCATCAGACACTTTGAGATTGAACTTTTGGGCAGAGCTAGAAACTGGCAAAGCCTTCAACTTTGCCTGAAGAGACTCATACTGAACCCGAGGCTCTCCCATCACAGCTCTATTTCTGGACCCAAGCCTCTTATCATTGGCCATCATTGCAGCTAAGGATCCCAAATCCAATGTTCCCTTCAAGTAAAATTCCTCCACCCGGATATCAGATGAGCACGGTAAGTTCAGCGCTGGTGCAAGCTTATCATAAGTTGGAGGAATCTTATATGTTATGCTCTCCCCAATATCCAAATAAGCAGGTTCGTACATCATTCTGAACAAATACATAACAATAACAATTCATTTCTAACAACAGAGTTAAATGTATATATCATCCAAACTTACACTTCGAAAATTTCTCATAAAGTTAATAAGAGTATACTAACCTATCAATGCCGTAGTTGGGTAACATATCTGTTTCGCGATAGTTACCAGGCCTCAGGGAAATAATGTCATTGTGCCATTCAGATGTGGTTTCCACATCATGTAACCCTCCTCTGTGCTCATTCCCCAATTTCCGACTCTTAGAAGATGAATTATTACTCTTTTGGACTGGAATCCCCATTCGGATCAAGGCAGGACTTGTTGAATCTTTCAACCTCCTCTTGTACTTGAGGATGTGCTCCCCAAGCATTGCTCGGTATCGGTCCTCAGTGATGTGTGGCCTGTAAGAACCAGCTTCTTCCTCGTTGTCACTATACCGCTTTTTTTTCTTACCCAAGCTCAAATCTTTATCAGACATTATCCCATTACCATTGTTCGCCATTGCTCCACCTATTCAAAATCAAACAATAAAGTCCCAGAAAAACTACAATGCAAACAAATATATATTGATTCTAACTATATGATCAGAACTGGGCCTACCTTGGCTACCTCTGCTCTCATCCTGACTGCTATTCCCATAATAATCAAAATCATCATCTTGTTGTGGAAGCTGCAAGTTCATCACAGACTACAATGCAACCCATGAAAAAAAAATCACAACATAATTCATAAGAAAATCATCGTAGCACTAACTAGCAAACCAATAATTGAATTTCCCAGCATCAATACGAATTCAATTTCCACATCCCAAATTAAGCACAAATCAGACATAAAGACCCATCTTTTTTCACAAATTAAGCACAAATTCCAAAAACGAAAGCAAACCCATTTGAGAAGAGCAAAAACCCAGGTGAAGAACCTCGAGGTTGAAGAGATTGGCGTAGGAGAGCGAGTCCTTTCCTCGCCGCTTGTTGTCCATGTGCTACGAACGAGACACTCAGTGTAGGAAAATAGAAAATCAATGTCCTCGAGTAGCATGGAGGATTAGCTTGAAGCGAGTGGAATGAGAAGAAACCCTAACCCAGGACCAAAGAGTTGTGGCGAGCTAGAGAGAGACAGAGAGGGTGCGCAGTATACGCAGTGGACGCAGGCGGTATGGGAAGCATCGGGCGCTGCTAAAGTGCGCCGGTATGCTTTTGTTATTGGGCTTTTTGTTTTTGAGAGAGGTTCGTGGATTTGTTTTAGCTGTTTCTGTTGGGAAATAGAGCAAATACGGTTCTTGGTCGGAGCCGTTGTAACAGTCCATGTCAAAATGGATGCATGATAGTGTCTACTATTTGAGTTTCGGGGTCCGGTTTTTCGGATCCATGAGTTCAACACAAAAGTAGAGGTCAAATTCGGATTTCGTGTTGGATTTGTTTGGATTCCGATTGATAACTAGTATTCTGAATTTGATATGAAAATGGTCTCGATTGGATCAGAATGAATAAATTTTAAACTTTTCAAAAATGATCAATCGATTTTAAATTTGATTGATTTTTAAATGCTTGCGAATTTATATTCAAATTCTCAACCTATTCAAATCAAGTAAAGCTTTGTCTGACAAGTCTCGTCCTGATAATTATTCATGTATATTTTAAGCAATATGAATTTGTGTTTAAATAGTTCGAATTTCAATTACATGTGAATTGAAATATCAAACTCTATTGGTATACATTGCACACCATAATATCATAACCTCGTTCGCAAAAAAAGTAATAACGGTGGTAATTTGGACTTGAACATATGGGCACCCAACCAATTTTCAGGTTGGGTCGGGGTTGGGCAAAGCGCCCAATTAATCACAATTCGTACCTAAAGAATTTAATCCAGACAAACTACTATCAAGTTGGGTTAGGCAACCAAACTTGATCCTAACCCGACTTGAAACCCGACTTGCCAGCTTTTACAGTGGTGAAATAGTTTATTTGAGTTTTGTGAATATTATAATTTTTATTTGGTAATATTTTAATTAGTTTAAAATAAGATTAATGTGATGAAAATATTCATTATTTTGTTTGTCAAATATGGCTTTATAGCTATAATTAATTACTCGAGTTCGAATAGTGGAGCTAAAACTCAAAATCAATTTTTTTTTTTTTTTCTTTCTTGAATGCATCCAAGTAATGCGAGATACGGAGAATATACAATCACAAAATGCGCCCAAAAATTGATCCAAAAAAACTTCTCTAAAGACATGATTACCATATATAACAGAAAAATTAAATTAATTAAATTTAGGATCAATAACATATTCGTATGAAAAATTGACAGTGACACTTCTAGTACATTTTTTCTTTCTAATTCTTGGCTCTCTCAGCTTAAGCTAATCTGGTATTTAGGCTGTTTGTTAGGAAGAAAAAGCCCCCAATACTTCTCAAATTCTCCATTCGTCTTCTCATTCTCATCGAACATAGCAAACAAGTAAGTTTCTATAGGCTTCCCAGGCCTCTTCGGGGTCCCTCCGTTGACATGACGAACTAGATTGTTATTATAAACCCGCGCATTATCCACATTAGTCTCACTAGCCCCTCCGTTCGAAGGCCAACCAGTCTCTGATATAACAACTCGTAGCGAGCCCCCACCCGCCTTCTCTAGTGCATAGTAAACAGAATCCAACATAGCATCAAATAGGTTCTGATACCCGAACTGCCCGTCTTGGACCACGATTCCCGGGGACCGGAACAAGGCGTAGTCTAGGCTTATGTCGTTGGGGCTCCCGGAGTAGCTGAAGTAAGTGTACAAGTTGACAAGAAGTGGAGACTGGTTGGTTACTAGGAAGTTGATGGCAGGGCCAAGAAGAGCTTTGTGTGATTGCTCCAAGAAAGATTTCGATGGCGGGTAGGTTTCGCCTAGGATTGCCATGTAAACGGCCGTGGAGACTTTGATTTGGCTTGTTATGCCCGCGGAGGAGACGGCGTTTTGGATGTTTTGCATGGCTGGGACGAGGTATGGCGCGAAGGGGTCTGAGGGCTTTACTTCATTTCCTACTGATATGTACTTGAACTTGACGTCTCCATAGTTTTTGACATTGTTTTGGACCCAAGCGTTCGCGGCTTCTTGGGTGGAGGCTACGAGTTGGAGGTCGCGGTTAGGGAGATCGAGGATGAGCTCGATGTTGGTGCCTCGTAGGGCTTCGAGAATTTGTTGGTTCGGAGCGTAGATTCGCATCCTTTGAATGTTGTTTTGCTTGTACATAGCGATTACTTCCTGCGGGGGTGGAAGGTTGTTGCCTACGTTCCCGTAACAAACGCCTATTTGTGCATCTGCATAAGAATTTTGGACAAGAAGACCTTGATTAGTCAGTAGTTACTCAGTTCTAACTAATAGTTTAAGTTGATAGCCGAACTGAATGGTTAAAATGAAAACACGCTCCCCTGCGAGCCCATGTGTGTTTTGCACGTGGTCCATGCACGTGTCCCTTTCACGGGTGTTTGGGTCCATGTGAAGGCCGTGTTAGAGTACGAAAATTAAACCGACCCTTCAACTACCGGCTTGAGACCTCTACCTGTTGAGCTAATGGGAGCGAATATCAGCAAAGCAAGCATTGTGAAAATCACGACTCTAGCAGAAGATTTGGATGCAGCCATTGCAAATTTGCAAAAGAATATGCAATGAATTAGAAAAATATAGAGAAGGTTTTGATTTTTTTAAGTAACTACTTACCAAAACTTGCTAGTTTCTTCTTTTTATAGAGAAGATTTGTATGAAACTGATACTCAGTATCTGCATGTTGTTTACTTGTTCACATATTGGTGGGTCTTGAAAGGGTCAGGAGGGTCAATTTATGGTAAACTTCACGTTCCCTCTGGAAGATTGACTTGGTTTATATTTACTTATATATGATTGTTGTTTTATATTAATATGATTCATGCACTAATTTCAAATTATCATGCTTGACTTGTGTTACTAAATTATTAATAATCAGATGGCTATGTTGAAAATCTCAACCTTACTGTAACTGGTCATATAAATTATGTTTCTTATTAGTGTGACAATGAGGTTAAGACTTAAAGACCTGGATAAATGATTTGTGGGTAAAATGTTTGGTTTCGTTTTGAATTGGTATCCAGATTGATTTGTGCTTTTATGTAATGCCCAAATTATTTGTATTGTTCTGATTTGGTCTCCAACCATGCAGGTGTGTTTTGAATTGATCATTTCATAATTATACCGTTAAATTGAACTGATATGAGAGATAAATGTGATAAAAATGTGCACGTCCTAAGAATTTGATATGAATGTCACCCACAAGTTTATTATAGCAAGAGCACATAATGCAACACGTACACAATCATGCCTCTTTAAATCGAAATCTTATTGTACGTGCATATTTTATTTTATCAGTTGAGCTATGCAATAGAGAATATTTCTTCTATTTTAACTCAAAACTTTACCACATATTGTCGGTAATGAAATTTGAATATAAGATCTCAAAAAGAGTTCAAAGCGAATAAATCACTCAACCAAGCAAGTTTTGTTGCATGAGAGGTTAAAATGTGTTCACTTTTTTTTTCCCATAAAAAAACTCTTAAATTTTACAATTAATCGATTCTAGCATCTCATAAAGAGAAAATTACATGTATGTACAACGTACTTGACATTATTTCCACCTGAATACCTTAAATTATTTTTTTTATTTGTGTTTATCCTAATTATTAGAACAATCTAGAAAGTAAAATTCAAATTCTAACAAAATCTTTACTCACAAGTCTAATTTTAACCGTATAATACTATAATAACACAAATTTAGAGA